>JASDQU011400560.1:13092-24243 GCA_032191745.1 Picea mariana | reverse complement strand
GATTGGAATATGAAATTGTTTACCATAGAGAGCCTCAAAAGGGCTCATCTTGAATGACTCTTGATAGCCATTGTTATAAGCAAACTCTACCAGTGGTAGATAGTCATCCCACTTCTTGGGATGATGCATCACATGCATCCTTAACATGTCCTCTAACACTTGGTTTACCCTCTCTGTTTGTCCATCATTTTGAGGGTGATAGGCTATACTAAACAACAATTTAGTTTCAAAAACATCAAACAAAGATTTCCAAAAATTTGAAATAAATTTTGTATCTCTGTCTGATATGGTTTCCTTAGGCATGCCATGCAGTCTAAATATTTCTTTCATGAAAATATTCACAATATCTATTGCCTTGCAAGTTGACTTGAAGGGGATAAAGTGATCAACCTTTCTCATCTTGTCCACAACTACCATAATAACGTCATTATGCTTGGTTGATTTAGGAAATCCTGTGATGAAATCCATGGAGATGGTTTCCCATTTCCATTCTGGAATTGGCAGGGGCTACAACAACCCTGCTAGATGCCGATTCTCTTCCTTAACCTATTGACATTCTAGACACTTAGCTAAGTAATCAACTATGTCCTTTTTTTGTTTGGGCCAATAAAATAGTTTCTTAGTGGCTGTGATCATTTTCTGATAACCCAGATGACCAATATAGGGTATTTTATGTAGTTCATCCATTATGAACCTCTTCAAGTAGCCACAATTTGGAATATGAAACCTACCTTTGTAAGTTAACATACCATCATTCAACAATTGACAACTCTCATATTTCATCCCTGTGGGCTCTTGCTCTAGGTATGATTTCACAATTTTGAAAAATGCATCTAGTTCTTGTGCATTTTTTACTCTCCTTGATGTTTGGTTCACAGGTGCTTACAACTTCCAAGTGAATCACTTTCATACTTCTACGAAGGGCATCAACCACCCTATTTTCGTTTCCTTTAATATGTTTGATTTCAAAATAAAACTCACTGAAGAGAGCCATCCACCTAGCTTGTCTAACATTGAGTTTTGGTTAATCAAATAAATATCTCAACCCACTATGGTCTGTCATAAGTACAAATATTCTACCTAGGAGGTAATGCCTCCACATTTTTAAAGCATGTACAATGACAACCAATTCCAAATCGTGGGTCATATAATTGATTTCATGCTCATTCAATTTTTTGGATTCGTAGCAAATCACATGCCCTTCTTGCATAAGGACTCCTTTGAGCCCTTCCTTGCAGGCATCCATATACACAAGAAAGTCCTTGTTTGGGTCTGCAATCTTCAACACGTGCATTGGTCAGAAGGTATTTCAACTGCTGGAAGCTCTCTTCACATTCCGTTGTCCAAATAAATTTAACTCCTTTTTTTTATGAAGGGAGGTGATTGGAAGACCAATCTTGGAAAATCCTCTTATGAACCTTCTATAGTATTCTGCCATGCCCATAAATGATCTGATATCAGATACATATTTTTGGGTAGGCCAATCCATAATGGATTTAATATTTTCAGGATCAACTGCCACTCCTTCTTCAGAGATAACATGGCCTAAGTAATGGACTTGTTTTTGGAAAAAATCACACTTACTAAACTTTGCATAGAGCTGATGTTCTCTTAGAACTTGAAGCACCAACTTGAGATATTCTTCATTCTCTTCCCTAATTTTAGAATATATTAGGATATCATCAATGAAAACCAACACAAATCTGTCCAAGAACTTACTGAGTACATTATTCATTAAGCACATAAAAGTGGCTACTGCATTGGTAAGACCAAATTGCACTACCAAAAATTCATAGTGCCCATATCTTGTCTTAAAGGCTATTTTGTGGATGTCTTCATCCTTAATTCAAACTTGATGGTATCCATACCTCAAGTCAATCTTGGAGAAAATTGTAGCACCACATAATTGGTCAAACAAGTCATCAATCCTGGGAAAGGGATACTTATTCTTAATGGTCATCTTATTGAGTTGTCTATAGTCTATGCACGACCTGAGTTTGCCATCCTTCTTCTTCACAAACATAGCTAGTTTTTCCCAAGGAGACACACTAGTCTGAATGTAACCTTTGTTCAACATCTCCTTTAGCTATAGTTTGAGCTCAACTAGCTCTGGTGTACTCATTCTATAGGGTGCTCTAAACATTGACACGGCTCCTGGTATAAGTTCTATTAAAAATTCAATATCTCTTCTTGGAGGTAGACCTGGTACCTCTTCTGGAAACACATCTTTATACTCTCTTTGTTATCCCCATTTTGTGGATAACTAAGGATATTATGTCTCGAGGCCCTCAGGTTGCAGATATGGAGTTCTGAGAGACTACATGAACAACAATACCCTTTTGCACAGTTGGAAACCCCCCTCACAACCACAGATGGTCGCAGATTTCCAAATAGCATCCACCACATCAGCTGGCTTTCGGAAGGCAACGAACCTTGCTCCATGAGGTACAATTCAGTATTATGGTGAGCATCATTTCAATATTTAAGCCAATTGAGTATGTTGTATCTTAGATTTCTCTAGATTTCATGATATATGATTGGACATTATACCTTTGGCCCTACTTCACCTTGGTGGTTTACATTGTTCCCTAGTAAGTGGTATTCCTTGGGGATGGGTTTTCTACTAGGAACTCCGTTCAAGAGCCATCGTACCATTCCCGACCATACTTACCACTTTCCATCATTGCTCCCCTCCATTTCCTTATCTCTTGGGATTTTAGTGTGTATTGACCCAAGAAGGGGTTGTCCCTCATTCTATGGGAAGAAGGGGCTGAAGGCCTAGAGGGATTGATGTTGGGTAAAAGATAAAAGCCTTGTATGAACCTTTCAGATGCTTTGCCCAGGGATCACCCAAGAAAGCAGTGAAACACTTATCTTTGAGTAAAGGGGACCCACAATATAATAAAGAATGGTTAAAAGGTTATTTAAAAGATAGGAGGTCTCATCACGAGCCAACCTATAACGTCCATGGATATCTAGTGGTATGGAATTTCCATCATCTAGTCACCAAACCAGGGTAATGACTCTTAGTTGCATGGATGAGAGAAAGAGGGTCTCATCACGTGCCATCCTTCTCATTTCCACTAGGTGTTTGTGGGTGACATTGCCATTATTTGGTCAGCACGCCAGGGAAGTGACCTTCAATCTCTCCTTAAAATTATGAAAGAATAAAATAATGGGAATTAATGGGCTTGGAAAAAGTGCATTGCGGGTGAAGGTGTTGTTATTGCACAATCTATACTTGCCCAAATCCTACAGGAAAGTAGTCCTAGATTGATGTAACACGGAGGTAGTCCTATCACTGTCACCCCAATATGATACCTCTTTCTCTTTAAGAGGAGAAGAAACTCACTCCAAGGGAGACGTTCCAAGACCTAGTTGGTTGATGAAGGGTAAAAATACCATGTAAAACCCACCCGTCTCTTTAGGTCACTCGAGGAAAGAAATCACTTGGTAAAGTTTAAGGGGGGAAAAGGAAAAATTCATGAATGAAACAACAAACATTATCAGCAAGCAATGATATCAATTTTTCAAATCAGTGACTTCAAGATATAAATATGCTACTGGAATACTAAAAGATGAAATGTATAACAACAACAAATATGTCTAGATATTGCAAGCTATGATGATACGAATTATATAAAGACCTTGCAAGTTCGATAGTACTTTCACTTACAATTTCAAGATCAAAAGAAAGTCAATAAATGACTTAATAGGATGTCTAAACACTTATAACAACATTAATTAATGATGATGACAACAATAGAAACCACTTCAGAAAAGTACTATAATAAAGCAATGAGACAACTACATCAACATCCAATGATTATAGTTTGCTTAGTACAATTTTTTAGTGGTTTTATGGATAGTTTGAGGGGTGTTAAGGGGCTGCAATGATGGCTATAACAATAGTTAAAACAACAACAACAACCTCAAACCACTTTAGAAATTTGCACCTAGAACACTAGTAAAAGGAGGACTAAAACCTTAGGATGATAACACCTAGGAAAATGCAAATTTTTGGTTTAGTTTTAGGGGTTAGTATGCTAATTAAGGCTGCTAAATAGGGATGTAACAACAATTATAGCAACAATAATATGGTTTTTAGTGTTAGTGAAAGTTTCAAGAAGATGTTTTGAAAGTTTGTTTGGTCTCATTTATCCACAAGAGTGTATAAATCAGTGCCTTTTAGGGCTTATGGAGTCAATAAAAGTAACAATATCACTTGGGAAATAAAATAATGATAATGCTTAGCTAAGGGAATAAGTAAATGCAATAGGTGTTGGCACTTCAATGCCTCAAGCATTTCCCCCTTTTAAGGGAGGTTTTGCTAGAGAGTAGGCACTTCTAGGCCCTAACGTACCTTCCTTCCTTATCTTTTTTGAAAGACAATTTAGTTGGTGACAAGAATGAGATTACTAGAGAGCTAGCACTTTAAGGCTCTAATAATAATTCTCAAGAAAATGTATAATTGGAAAGATCAAGCTAGTGTAATAGTTATAGAGAGAAATAAGCATTTGTTGTTTCTCGCCTAGGATTTAAACAAGCAATTTCATAATCTTAGACATGAAACAAGTAAATTTTACCACAAACATTCATAGCATGAATAAAAATGCATATTTTTCATTTACTTCACCAAGAATAATAAAGTCAAACCCTAGTTGAAGACCATTCCACCATGAAAAATGCCAAAATACACCACCATAAATCTCTCCCAAGAGGTGCACACTAGTTATTTCAGCCAATAACCCTTAAAGAGGGCAAAAATTTCAGACCACCACTTGTGTGTGATGAGTTGTGATGTAAAAATGAACTTAGCCAACCATATTTATATAAGAAATCCTAGCTAATTAATCCAACAATTGTGTCTTTTCATAAAACAAAGCCTACATGCCAATTTTCTCTTAAAATTCAAAATAAATTCAAATTTTCAACATTAAAATCCTAAAGAGGGTGACATCATCCTTCCTAGGGTGACGCTAGGCCTCCTCCATGAGACATTGAGGTCATATAGAAAAACGTTGGGCCTCCAAAGGCCCTCCTCCATGCCACACGTGCCAAAACTGCATCCCAACATCTCTCAATGTCAAACCCTAGATCTGGGTGACATCATGGGGCTACTAGGGTGACGTTCAAGGTATCGAAAGCCAACGTCTAGGTGGGGAAGGGTGGCCTCTCATTATTTAAGCCTGCCAGGGTGCCTCCAAAGGCAACGTCCTCTTCCTTCACTGTGCAAGGCTTCAATCTCTTCTTACCCCTTGGCTGGGGTTCCAATGTCCATATGTGGGCTTTGAACCCTCATGAAGGTCCGTGCTAATCATTCCCTCATGTGTACTTGTCCACCGAGAAAGGTCCTACAGAAACAAAATGTACGCCCTGTAGGGGTTCATAAGTCACAAGTATCATAGCATGTAAATCAAATATAATAATTAAATTACCCAAACATGTGCATAGAACCCCCTTTAACCCCAAACAAATGCTCAAAGACGTTATGCAATTTGACAAGTTAAGTTTGGAGAGGGTCTTATGGTGTCCTATTGGGCTAATCCTCCTTAAGTTTGGGGTGTTTCCCAAGTGGAATCTAGTCCAAGTCATGTAAGTGTATGAGGTGACATGAGGAAAATATTTGGGCATGGGGTGCATGTGATAACATGGAAATGTAGAGTCTTACATGTGGGTGACTTTGTGGAAGGTGAGCTGCACCTTGTCATGGATGCAATTGTTTCCTAGCCCATTCATTGCCTTTTATTCTTAGCTTTATTTATTTTGATCTTTTGCTCTTGTGCTTCAAGGGAATAGTTGAGGGCTACTGTCAAGGCTTAATGACCAGAGGTGACAATGTTATCCACAAACATTTCACGGAAATGAGAAGGTTGGCTCGTGATGAGACTCCCTTTCTCTTGGCTATGCCACCAAGAGACCCTACCCTAGTTTGGTGACCAGATAGGTGGTAATGTCATACTGCTACATTCCCATGGTCATAATAGGCTGGCTCGTGATGAGACCCCTTATCCATCAACTAATACCTTGAGTGTTTATGTTATCTTGTGGGTCCCCTTTTCTTACTGATAATATTTTCATTGCTTTCTTAAGGATTCCTGGATGAAGCATCTCAAAGGTTTCAAAATTGGCTTTTAACTCTTGCCAACTACTTTTACCCTATGGGCCTTTAGCCCCTTCTTCCCACAAGGTAAGGTATAACCCTTCCTAGCGTAGCCAATCCAAATGCCCAAAAAAGGATAGGCGAGATCGAATGAATGAATATGGAAAGTGATAAATATGGAGGGAATGGACGATGAATTTTCACAGGTCCACCCAATAGAGACCCATCCTAAAGGGAAATCAACTTACTAGGGAAATGTGTCACCCTTCCAGGTATGAACAAGGCAAAGAGCATACTTTCCAAGCAAATGTCATGAAATGAAGAAGGATTCAATACAACATGTTCAAGTTCTTACAAAATCAAAGTGATACGTACCATGATACCCATACTTATTACCTCATGGATCAAGACTCACTGCTACTTCAGGACCAGGCTGGTGTGACAGATATTTCTGCTGGTGATATGTGGATCGCACTGAAGAAAAGAGGAGCCCTTCGAGGCCATACTCAAGTCGTTTGACTCTCGATACTCCATGTATAGGACCTGTGGGCCTCAAGACGTGATCTCCTTAGTTATCCCTAGGCTAGGGGATAACATGTACCACACACCCTCTACAAAGGCACCCATGAATGAGACACTACGATCCCTTGTATTTCATGATCCTTATGCCCATTAAGTCTTGACCCCAACCACTTCAACCACTTTACATGGCTTAAAGAGGGATCTCTTGGAAACTCTGCTTGACCTAGGGAAAGATCTACCAAATAGGACACTTCGTCAACCCTCCCATATTCAAGCTTGACAAGTCGCATAGTGTCTTTGAGCAATTAATTGTTTGATATACTGATCTTTGATGCACATGCTTAGGTGGATTATTTATTGATTGGATTCACTTATCATGATGTTATGAATTGAGATCCCTGGAGGGCTTTCTTATTTGTCTTTGGAGGACCTAGTTGGTGGACAGTTTTGGAAGAACAAACCTAGCTTAGGCTTCCATGGGGCTTGAATCCCACAGGTGGATGCCAAGTGCCCGCATGCTGGATGAGAAAGATCAAACTTGGAAGGCCTTTAATATGACTTGCATGACATAGACTAGCCCCCACATGCCAAACATTTTTCCTAGGAGAGGAAAAACATCACGTCTAGAGGCATGATGTCACCTAGGGGGTTAGGGCTTGGTGGTGAGGTGACATACATTGGCACTTGGAAGTTTTGAAGGGGATTGAGCCTTCATCGTGAAGGAAGTTGTTAGATTCTTGACATGTGGCTTTGGAAATCCTCTCTACTCTTCTCCATCACCAACGACCTCCTCCAAATGCAAAAACATCCCCTAAAGGGGTGACATCATACTAATTCAGGGTTTTATTATGTGCAAAAGTGAAAATTTAAATGAATTGTTTAATATTACTTTGTTAAAGGGGGAAAGATTAGGGTTGTTGAACCCTAGTCTTGTGGTTTACCCCTTAATATATGGACAAGTCACCTTGGTGACACTTTGTATAAATAAGAGATCATAAGATCTCATTTGAACATAACTCTCCCTCTTGTGAGAGGAATTAATTTGAAATTTTCGTTACACTTGGCATATTTTGTCTCTTGTGCACTTGTTTATGTCTATCTATTGTGAATGCTTGATGGAGGAGTGAGGCGCTAGCCTTGGATGAATGCTTTCTATCTTTTATGGTGGATTGTCTTAGCATCTTTCTTGATTTTGGTATGGTCTTCTACTCTTATGCTATCATTTTTTCAAGTCAAGGATTGTTGTGCTAGGAGGTAAGTGGGAAGTAAGAGAATTTGAACCCCCACTCTAGTCTCCATCATTTATTTCTTAAAGTTCATTGATGTTGCAAGGGTTTGTTTGATGTAGTAAGAGGATTTACACCCCTCATTTTGAAACCCTAACTAGAGATACTTGCCTTGGGAAGTAAGAGGATTTATACCCCCAAGGAAGTAGCATCTACAGTTCATTTATTTGACTCAATTAACCCAATATCAAAGGCACTAGTCATTTATTTTATTTATTGGAGATATAAAATCATTGTCTTGGGAAACGTGAAATTTTGTTTTTTGAAAGATCTCTTGCTTGGAGTTGGTTTGCCACATTGAGAGGACTCTTTCCCTACTAGGACCTCCCTCTCTCCCACTACTTAAATTGCTGTTACAAACTTTAACCTACAACCATTAGGGCTGATCTAACCTAGATAAACTACTAACCATAACTCCTAAACTAACCCTAGAATAGCTCCTAAATTTTGCTCACTAACTCTACTAACTAGGGCACTTCTTTTGGGCTAATTGTTGGAATATTTTGATGGTGTAACTTGCTGATATAAGTGATTGAAAGATACATCCATAAGGATGCAATTTTCTGCAGAAAATACATGTTTACAACAATCATCTTCTCTTGCCTATTAAGTGCCATGGGGCAACTTGCCCTCCACTCGGGGGAGAAATTATTTGGATATCCAGGAATATCTATAACATCAAAGGAGGGATAAACCTTATGGAATGCCCATGGTAAGTCCTATGAGGCCATGGTTCCATTACTTAGGGTAATTTCTCAATGGAGTCGTCAGATGAGCTCAAGGCTCACCAAAGGAATGAAAAGAATAAGGGAAAAGTGGGTTCTGGGAAGGTGGAGTCTCCAGATGAGCTACAAGATGAGCTCAACAAGAAGTGTGGAAATAAAACTTTCCTTGGGTAGAGTCGCCAAGGAAGCTAAGGGCAAGGATTTGGGATAGATTACCAAAGTGTCGTTAGGGTACGAAGAAGATTCAAAATATTCCTTGGAAATGGCGCCAAAATGTTATAGCACAAGTTGTAGGTTGGGAAAAACCTAACCCAACCACAAAATCAAGTGATGCAACTTCAGAATCCTACACCTAATGTCACCTCGATGTAGGTCCCACACTTCAAGGGTGACTAGGTCACTCTAAGGAGGCGATCTTGGTGACCCTAGGGGGAATGAGATGGGGATGGATAGTGATGGAAGTGGATCCCCTAGAGGTCAAATATAAATGGAGTGAAATGTGGAAATAGATTCCTTGTAAACCCAACAAGTATTTCCCCAAATATGTAAAACTTCTCTGGATGATTGTACATGCCCGAGACACAAGAAAATCCAACTTCCAATGATATATGTTAGTATGAATCATCAAGTTAATATTGATGTCCCTAATTTTCAGCAGTAGATGATATTTTATATCAGCAAATAAAGCATCCAAATCAGCATACAAAGATCTAAACTAGTTAAGCAAATCAACATTAAGATTAACAATAAATATGGGCTGAAAAAATTTGACGGTAATCCAGCTCTAGCAGTCACCCATGTCGCGAATTATATGAAGTATGCTTTGAGATTAAATGTGCTACATGAAGATGTGTTGAGGAAATTTTTTGTGTCTTCACTGTAATCAAGTCAAAAAGTTTGGCTTGCACACTCATGTGATCCAAAAAGTATCCATTCTTCTACAAAGCTCATTGAAGAATTTCTCAGGCATTATCGATTAACTACTCAAAGTTTGTAAGATGATTTCCAAGAGCTCAAACACACTCTTTGCATAGAAGTTTTTCCGATCGATGATCAGATAATAGATGAAGAAAATCTTGAAGAAGATCCTGATGAAGAAGATCTAGATGAGACATATGATGAAGATGAAGTATCTTCTCTTCCAATTGATGAGGATATACAAACCTTTGCTCCCCTTGCACAACAAGAAGAGAACATGATGAGTTATAATCCTTTTGAGAACTTTGATGATGCTTTGTTCCATGGCTGTGGAAATGAAGAAAACTGCCAAAAGGATCTCAATGAAGTTTCTCTTGCAGAAGGCTTGAATGAGACTTTGTTATCTTCTTTCCCTTTTGAAGAAAAAGAAGTTATCCAGTCTTGTGAGGAAGTGATAAACTCCTATGGTGCAGATGAATTCGTGGAACAAACCTCAAATATAGTTGACGAACGCATTGATGATTTCACACAGGTTGGAAGACGTAGATGGGATGTGGGTTGCTTCATTATCGATAGACATCCCATTTATGATATTGAGGGTAGTTCTCAGTTAGAAGGAGTTGAGTTTTCATCATTAGAGAAGTGGTCCTCATACATATATGATTCAGATGCTTGGCATCCCGGTGATGATATGGTTACATATTTGTTCCTCAACCTCGATGATGACTTGTCACAACATACTCAGAGTGATCCCCAATCATTCTTTGGTACATACCCTTTTGAGGATACAGTTTTGTTTTATGAGGAATTCCAACCATTGTGCTCATATTTTAAGAAATACTAGGATGTGGCCACCTCAGAGAATTCAGAGGTTCATTCTCTAAAGCGGAAGTATTTTCATCTTGGAGATTTCCATGGATATTCACAGGGGAAGAGGCAGTGTTTTTCTACACCTGAGACTATGCCTTACCTCTTCTGATCTCTATTTTCCTCTCAGCCCTCGACAAGCAGTGAGTCTTTATGCGCAGATGAAGATGAGCCTTCTTCTACATATAGTATTCTCCTTCATAGATGGATTGATCAGTCTTGTGGTTACACTTTTAGGCGGGATGATCAAGTTGATGGTTTTTCTTTCCAGCAGGATTTCCTCTCGCCCACCATCTTCATGAGTTTTATTTCATGATCGATTATATAAATGTTTATGCTCATGATTATTATGTTCTTAACTTATATTTGTTGTATTATATGATTAAACACAGGGGGAGATACTTTGATGAGATTATCAAATGGTTGCACTGGTTGTATGACTTCACCTGACATCATCCAACACATGATATTCAGGGCCCTAAGGCCCCAGGTAAGTAGGTAAGTAATTTTGATTCCCTGTATTTTCATCTTGATTGCTCATATTAGTTTAGATGCAATTCATTTTCATTTTTATCTACTTGTATATTGATTTCATGCTTAGTTTAGAAATTTAAAAAAAATGTCAAAATTTTCTTTTTTTGGCTTAGTTGGTTTTGATCATGATCATATGAGAACAAGGATGAGTAGGTCATCCTGCACTTGACAGTTTGATGTTTCCTTGCAGGCACAG
>JASDQU011400560.1:0-11976 GCA_032191745.1 Picea mariana | reverse complement strand
TCAGTTGCATGGATGAGAGAAAGGGGGTCTCATCACGAGCCAACCTTCTCATTTCCACTAGGTGTTTGTGGGTGACATTGCCATTATCTGGTCACCAAGCCAGGGTAGTGACCTTTAACCTCTTCTTAAAATTATGGAATAATAAAATAATGGCAATTAATGGGCTTGGAAAAAGTGCATTGCGGACGAAGGTACCACACACCCTCTATAAAGGCACCCGTGAATGAGACACTACAACACCTTGCATGTCATGAGCCCTATGCCCATTGAGTCTTGACCCCAACCACTTCACCCATTTTACATGGATTTGATAGGGATCTCTTGGAAACTCTCCTTGACCTAGGGCAAGATATACCCAATAGGACACCTCATCAACCTTCCCATATTCAAGCTTGACAAGTCACATAGTGTCTTTGAGAAATTAATTGTTTGATATAGTGATCTTTGATGCACATGCTTAGGTGGCTTATTTATTGATTGGATTCACTTATCATGATGTTATGACTTGAGATCCTTGGAGGGCGTGCTGATTTTTGTTTGCAGGACCTAGTTGGTGGACAGTTTTGGAAGAACAAGCCCAACTTGGGCTTCCATGGAGCTTGAAGCCAACAGGTGGATGCCAAGTGCCTGCATGCCATATGATAAAGATCAAACTTGGAAGGCCTTGAATATTTCTTGGGTGACATATCCTAGCCCACACATGCCAAATGTTTTTCCTAAGAGAGGCAAAACATCACTCCTAGAGGCATGACATCACCTAGGGGGTTTAGGGCTTGGTGGTGAAGCAACATACATTGGCACTTGGACGGTTTGAAGGGGATTGAGCCTTCATCATGAATGAAGTTGGATGCTTAAAATGTGGCTTTGGGAAGCCTCTCTACTCTTCTCCATCACCAATGACCTCCTCCAAATGCCAAAACATCCCCTAAAGGGGTGACGTCCTACTAAATTAGGGTTTTGTTATGTGCAAACGTGAAATTTAAATGAATTGTTGAATATTACTTTGTTAAAGGGGGCAAGATTAGGGTTGTTTACCCCTAGTCTTGTGGTTTACCACTTAATATATGGACAAGTCACCTTGGTGACATTTTGTATAAATAAGAGATCATAATATCTCATTTGAACATAACTCTCCCTCTTGTGAGAGGACTTGATTTGAAATTTTCATTACACTTGGCATATTTTGTCTCTTGTGCACCTGTTTATGGCTATCACTTGTGAATGGTTGATGGAGGAGTGAGGTGCTAGCCTTGGATGAATGCTTTCTAGCTTTTATGGTGGATTGTCTTAGCATCTTTCTTGATTTTGGTATGGTCTTCTACTCTTATGCTATCATTTTTTCAAGTCAAGGATTGTTGTGCTAGGAGGTAAGTGGGAAATAAGAGAATTTACACCCCTACTCTAGTTTCCATCATTTATTGCTTAAAGTTCATTGATGTTGCAAGGGCTTGTTTGAGGAAGTAAGAGGATTTACACCCCTCATTATAAAACCCTAGATATACTTGCCTTGGGAAGTAAGAGGATTTACACCCCCAAGGATGTAACATCTCTAGTTAATTTATTTGACTCCATTAACCCAATACCAAAGGCACTAGTCATTTATTTTTTGCATTGGAGATATAAAATCATTGTCTTGGGAAATGTGAAATTTTGTCTATTGAAAGATCTCTTTCTTGGAGTTGGTTTGCCACATTGAGAGGAATATTCCCCTGCTAGGGTGTCCCCTCTCTCCCACTAATTAAATTTCTGTTACAAACGTTAACCTATAGCCATTAGGGCTGATCTAACTTCGATAAACTACTAACCATAACTCCTAAACTAACCCTAGACTAGCTCCTAAAGTTTGCTCACTAACTCTACTAACTAGGGCGCATATTTTGGGCTAATTGTTGGAATATTTTGATGGTGTAACTTGCTGATATAAGTGATTGAAAGCTACAACCATAAGGCTGAAAGTTTCTACAGAAAATACATGTTACAACAATCATCTTCTCTTGCCTCTTAAGTGCCATTTTTCAGCCCATATTTATTGCAAATCTTAATGCTGATTTGCTTAACTAGTTTAGATTTTTGTATGCTGATTTGGATTCTTTATTTGCTGATATAAACTTTCATCTACTTCTGCAAATTAGGTACAACAAGCTTAACTTGCTGATCCATACTAACATATATCATTTCAAGTTGGATTTTCTTGTGTCTCGGGTAGGTACAATCATACGGAGAAGTATTACATCTTTGGAGAAATACTTGTTGGGTTTACAATGCATCTCTTTCCACATTTCATTCCATTTATATTTGACCTCTAGGGGCTCCACTTCCATATCTATCCATCCCCATCTCAGTCCCCCTAGGGTCATCGACATTGCCTCCCTAGAGTGACATAGTCACCCTTGAACTGCGAGACCTACATCGAGGTGACATTGGGTGTAGGATTACCAAGTTGTAACACTTGCTTTTGTGGTTGGGTCGGGATTTTCCCAACCTACAACTTGTGCTATAACACTCTTAATATATAATGATCCACTTGTCTTGGTTTATTTTCCTCAACAGATTTCAACACTTGTATTGCATACAAATGACATCCTTTTCTGCAATACTTCTTCACTTGAAAGGCTGATATTTGTCTCACTGAGACAGGCTTTTGAATTCCTTGTAGGGTTATTTTCCTCCCTTCTTCATCTTCACAGTCCAAAGTTTTATTATAACATTCCAACTTAGCTTTATGGGCAGCCAAGTAATGCATTCCAATCAAAAGGTCATAGGATCCTAAATGGAGCATGTTTAGGGTAGCTTGGATGATCAATCCATTCAAAATGAATTGGCATGCTGGTATGACCTCTGTCACCTTTATTTTTTTTTCAGTGGATAGTTGTACCAACCATGATTTAACATGTTTTACTTGCTGCAATTTACATTTCTCAATAGTTTGAGGGGCAACACAACTTAGCTTGGAACTAGGGTCAATTAAAATGGAAACTAGATGGTTGGAAATCATACCTTCCATCTCCACCATTGAAGCTTGGTGGTCAGCTTGTCTATTATCCAGGGATGCATAAATTTGTGGCATTCTCCTAGCCACATCATTAACTGTGGTATCATCCTGTATGTTGTAGGTCCTCCTATTGTCTTGTTGCCTATGTGGGTAGTCCCTCAATAGATGTTCTTCCCCACAACCCCAACATTTCAAGGGTTCTCTCTTTGTATTATCAGTTTTACCCGGGGCTGATCCAAGGGGTTTATTACCACTTTGAGATGAAAAATTCTGCTGATACACACTTTTAGTAGGAAGACTCATCTTAGAACTTTTCCCATGATTCTTAAATCTTGAGGATTTAAACTCATTCTTCTTGAATCCCAATTTACTTTTCTTCTTCCAATCCTTATGAGGTTTTGCCTTATTCTTGAATTGCTCATAGCAGTGCCTTGCCTTTCAGATAGTGCCTTCTAAAGTCTTAGGTTCATCAAACTCAATTTTGTCCTGGAAGGATTGAGGCACTCCACTAATAAATCATTGCATATTTAACTTTTCATCCTTTATGTAGGGCACATATCTCATCAACTCAAGAAATTTGTTGATATATTCATCTATTGTGAGTTGTCCTAGCTTGAGTTCATAGAACTACTTGGTCTTCCCATCATAGTATTTTTCAGACAAGTATTTATTTTTAAAGTATTTCTCAAATCATTTCCATGACAAGTCCTTCTCATGGATTGCTTTCACATTCCTAAGGTCCTCCCACCAAATGGAGGCATTTCCATTCAAGTTGAAAATGGCTATTCGTGCCTTTAAGTTTTCAGAGTAGTCATAGACTCTAAAGTACTTATTCAAGCCAAGTAGCCAAACTTTTGCTTCTTTCCCCTTTTTAATTTCTCCATCGAAAGTGAGTGGTTTGGATTTCTTAAACTCTTCAAGGTCATGGCTCTTGGAATGTTTCCTCTTCTTTATTCTCCTATGGGAATGTGAACTAGTGTCACTACTAGAAAACTCCTTGGAGTTTTCAGTTTCCTCACTAGAGGATTCTTCAGTTGAATCCTTCGTGTTAGCATGTCTCTTGGCTTCATGTTGGGTGTTCTTTGAGGTGCTTCTCCTTGTGTGGCTACTTTTAGGACCATTCTTTTGTATCTCAGGTGGACTTTGGGTTTTTTTAGTATGATGTCTATCCACATTACTGGCTGCTGGACCATGTTGCAACTTCATTTGTATATCCAATAGGATTTGTAGTATAACTGCATTAATTTCAGTTTGTTTTTCCTGTTCTTTTATTAGCCTTTCATTGTCTTCCTTACAACTCTATAATCCTGCCATGAGGATTCTTATAGTTTCAGCCAATTCCGGAGGGGTTTCCAACACCGTCCTCTCATAATATTCTTCTTATCTATTGTGGGAGCTTCCCCCCAACTCATGGTGTGTCACCATTATTTACACTGTATTTTTCCTTGTTTTCCACTGACTGTTTGAGTGTTGATAAAACATTTTCTGTTAGTTAATTATCTACTAGTTTATGAGCAACACATGCAATTTATAAGTTGAAGTCAACTTCATTATTTGGTAACATTAGCAACACACAATTCATATTTTAAAACATATAACAACAACAAAAATTTTCATTCCTCTTTTCAGTGATATATTTTAAATAAGCTTCTTATGAATCGGTAGGGTAGGGTGCCCTGCCCCTTAAAGATTCTCTAAAATTTATTCAACTCATTCATGATCCCAAGCAGGGAAAGTGTTATTTCCTGCTCTGATACCACTCTGTCACACACCCGACCCCTAAATACCCTTTTAAGGGATGGGGTATAAATTTTCTCTCTTCTCAATCATATCGAATCCCTGTAACTATGATTTCCTCGCCTTCGATTCAATAAGGTTTTCCAGCGACTATAAATTTGTCCATATCCGAGTTCTGGATTGCAAGTTAGGGTCCTTCAAGGTTCTTTAAGCCTCAATTGACTAAATTATCTCACCGCCATGTGGCATTCACGCGGCTCCCTGTTACCCGACATGCCACATCATCATAACATACAAAGACCCTCCCAACCAGAGGTTGATGCTTGTCTAGCTCTTATAGGCCTATGAATTTAATTAAACATTACCATGATAAAATTTCATTCTTGCTAATCATTAAATCATTTATTTAATTCTCTATTAGGGACAATTAATTCTTCATTAAAATTTATTTACCCCGTAAATTCCGTTTTTAGTGTTAATTATTATATCAATACCCCGTCACATAAAATTATAATCTAATCATCTTATAAATTTGTTCTTTTATTTATCATATTATCATATAATTCTGTTTAATTATATTATAATATAATTAAATATATCTAAGGAGCACTTGGGATTATTAATATCAATCAACACCTAAGTCTCCAGGCTTCAACAAAAAATCCTCATCATGCTTTTATGAATATACACAAATCTCCCGAATGACAGAGTTTCGGAGAAGGTCCCAATAATATTATAAAGCGATGCAATTATAATTATTTGTATTAAATTATAATATAATTAATCACATTTAATGTTTATATCAATATTTGTGTACCGTTGGAAAGGGAAAGGGTAGGTTTGGGCCTTTGACCCTTTTTGCTTGTTCATTCTATTACCCCAAACATCCCGGAGTCCCGAAGTCCCAAACTCTCGGAGATTTGGAGTCCCAAACTCCAGAAGGGTCCAAATTTACATGTGATTATGAATTAAATATTAAATTCAAAAAAAGAGAAAGGAGTGGTACTTGCTCACGTACAAATATCATAATAACTCATTTATAATATATTATATTGTGCCTCTTTTGAAAATTGCACCCAGGTAAATAAAAATCTCCAATATTATATTTAATATTGGAATGGGAGGGAGTGAGCTCTTTGGGTCAACTTCCTTCGTCTCTCCAAAACATCCTTTATACTCAAATATCTTGGAGCCCCGGAGTCCCAAAGCCATGAAATGGCCCCACTTATACACATTTCCACATTATTTAATATTTAAAAAGAGTTGGCTTCATTCACGTGTAACCATTTTACTAAATCTTAGTATATTATAATATATTATATTATACCTCTCGAAAATCTCACCCAGGTTTAATCAATCTCTAATATTACATTGAATATTTAATATTGGAATGAAGGAAAGATATTCGGGTCCACACCTTCGACTCTTCCTCGCAATTCTTCATTCTCAAATAACCTAGAGTTACAGAGTCCCGAAGGGGACCCACTTGTATTACATTGTGGTTTAAATACAATGAATTACTTTAGATTATAATATAGTATATATTGTAATAAAGGTGTATTATATTAAATTATGTTAATTTGATCACAATTAAATACAATATCATATAATTGATTATATTTATCGCATATGCAACATTTGTATAGGGAAAGGTAGGGTTCGGGTCTTCGACGATTTTATCTCGTGAGATCCATCACCCAAACATCCAGGAGCCCCGGAGCTCTGAACTCCTGTGTTAGCGTCAGAAGTCACTCTTGGATTGCTTACAGGAGCAGAGCCCAATGCCCATCAGTTTTATGTCACGATAGTTTTAATGGGTGATCAAATGGGTAGAGACTCGGTAAGGTATCGCTCTAACTCGGGAACTGAGTCCGATATGTAAGGAAAAAAGGAGGTCTTGATCTAACTTCAGTCAGTGAGTTGATTTAAAGATGAGCAGGTTGAAGACTTGGTGAGAGGAGTGAGCAAACTACCTCAGGCAATAGGCCTTTCAGTAGTTTGTAGAAGAAAAACTCTGAATGCAAGATCCTCTTGGTTCAGGGCTTTGAGAAACTAAAAGGGGGACTTGACTGGATCCTTCAATTCCAAGTCGTCCAGCGCTAAGAAAATCACAAGGACCGAGTAGAAACAATGCAACTGTTACAGTGATCCAACCTACATCATCCTATAATAGTTACAACTCGACTGGATCCTCCAATTCTGAGCTGCTCTAACACGGTGTAAACAAAGATGTGAAAGAAACTAACATTCATAAGGCAAGAAGTCTCAAGAGTCCATGCATAACCAGAATAACAATGCTTCATTAAAGTTTTAGAACCGAGAGCCTCGATCAACCATCGATGGATTACAAAATACAAAGACTGAGTCTATATACTCAGAAAAATTTGCTTAACAGAGGTGTGCTCAGTCATCCAAGGCGTGGTGTCCCTTCAGTCAAACTCGGACGGATATTCTTCATCAGACTCCACCTTAACTATGCATGGCTCCTAAAAGGGGAGTAGCTAAGACATTAAGTGTCGAGTTAGCGTGTGCAGACCTCTCTGGCTAGTTGAGGACTCGACATGGAATCTTTTGAAAAAATCGGTATACAGGACCTTCTCGGGTAGACAGCTTGCCAGATCCTCCATACTTTACACTTAATGAGTGAGGAGAGGTTTCAACCACCCCCTCTCACCTTCATTYACTCCAATCGAGAACCAGGATTGAGATTGAATCAGATGGCACCTAGAGATCGTGATGATCCCTTCTGTGACTAAACCCGATGCCTTTGGCCCCTCTTTCACAACTCTTTTATTTCCCAAGTGACCACGGGCTATGACCTTGCGTTTATTCTCAAAGGCGCTTTCGGCGTTCATGAATATGAAGGAGTTGATCATTGCTTATCACAGTCGCGATGAGCGAAACACCGAGATGGCTTAATTGGGCGCCACACGTCCCTCTCAGATCTGACGGTCCTGAACTCACTTGGCGATACTGTGGGCCCAGGTCCTGGACGCTCTTGGCACTTCGCTTCTTGGGGATATGAAGGAGCTGCTCCTTGTGCTTTGAAGTCGCGATGGGCAAAAAGGCGAGGAGCCTAATCGCGCACCAGGTGTCTCCTTTGGATGAATGGTTGAGACTGCTCCGGGATACTGCGGGCCCGACTTTGTGTGCTTTCGGCCCTTTGGGGTTCGGGGTTTCGAGATGTAGCACGACATGGAACCCTCCCCCTTCGAACTTCCGAATGCCGAAATGCCGACGTGACTAGATCTCGCGCCACACGTCCTTTGGATGGATGACTGCTATCCTCTACTATATGCAATATGGGCGCTATCCATCGCGCTAATCTCGGCGCAACTCCGCTAACCGTAATTTCTCTCCGACTGTCGATTTGCTCCTATGGATGAATCCGGACCGTCGACAATATAATTTCACCCGCTTACTTGCTTGGAAGCTTGAAATGAGATTTTTCCGTGTGCGTTTGGGTGCTTCTTGTGCAACTTGCAGACCTGAATACTCTTGTGCCCAGGACAAGAACTAACATTAGGCTCCATAGGGGATAGAGTCATCGCTGTGATGCTCTAAGGACTCGTTTTGCAGTTCCAACACCTTACTATTGGGCTATGGAGTCATTTATTTAAAACTTAAAGACAGAAAGAAAAACAATATTTACAACCGCGAAAGAGGCATGTGCGGCTCAAGAGAAAAATATTTTTAGGAAATGCCCATTCACAGGGCCATTGAAAGCTTCTTGATCCTTCAAATCCCATAACCTGTAGGTGTTATTCGAGAATACTTCGGAGACTTTGAAAGGCCCGATCCACAGTGCTTCAAATTTTCCGTGCTTGCCTTTATCTTGTTTAGGAGCATCCCATTTCAGTACCAGGTCTCCTATCCGAAACTCTTCCTTCTTGGCCTTCTTATCAAAAAATTGGTTGATCTTTTGCTGATGGTCCTGAATTCTGCCCATTACCTGCTCCCTGGCCTGCTAGACTTCCACTAGCTGATGAATTCTTCTGATTATGTCATCAGGCTCCTCTCGATGATCCTGGAGGAATTTTGCTACAGGAATGGCTAAATGGGAAGGAAAAACAACCTCTGCTCCATAGACTAATTGGAAAGGAGATATGCCTAGAGATCTCTTCGTGGTCACTCGATCGACCCATAGAGCAAATTTCAATCTTGAATGCCAGGCCTTCTTGTTGTCTTCCAACAGTCTTTTGATGATCCTTATCAGGATTTTGTTGGAGGACACTACTAAACCATTGCCCTGGGGATAGTATGGGGTGGAGTGAATCAGTTTGATCCCAAATTGTTCACAGAACTTGGCTAACGGCTCAGCCCTGAAAGAGGTTGTGTTATCAATGACAATCTTACTCAGGCAACCGAATCTTGTGATGAGGTATTCCAGGAATCCAATGATTACCTTGTGGGAAGCACTCCTGGTGGGGATAGCTTCAATCCATTTGGTAAAGAAATCTGTAGCAGTCAGGATCCATCTGTGCTTCCCACTGGAATCGGGGTGAATTTCTCCAATGAAATCTAGGCCCCATTGCTGGAAAGGTCCTGAAACAACCGTAGGATTTAATGGTAAAGACTTGAGCTGTTGTTTTCCTGCAAATCTTTGACATTTGATGCAGGCTCTGACCCTTCTGTAGACGTCAGTAAATACGGTGGGCCAGTAGTATCCAACCTTGAGGATTTTGTAGGCCGTGGTTTTCTAGAAATGATTCCCTCCACATAGGCTGTCGTGAAATTCAACCATGATCCTGTCAGCCTCTTGCAGATCTACACATTTCAAAAGAAACCCTAGAGGGTCTTTCCAGTATAAAAATTGATCGATAAAGAAGTATCTAACTGCTTTGAGCTTCAAAGCCTTTTCCTTATTTCTTTGCAGGTTGTCTGGAGGCCGCAACTCTTGCAGGAAATATACGGCATCCTTATACCAGGGACATCGATTCAATGGGGGCTCCCTTTGAGGGTCTATTTTAGACAGTCAATCCTGCTAAATTCCCGAGCATTCGTTGATGAAACTTACCCCCAAAGCTTGGCAATTTGCTTCATCCAACAACGTGGCTAAACCTTGACCTTTGATCAATTTGGTAGGATTTATTTCCAGGTCAAATTCCAGAATCTTGGCTATCCACTTACTCCTCCTCCCGTCTATGTCAGGCTGAATAAGAATGTCTTTGACAGCAGCTGAGGGGACATAGGCAATGATTTTTGACTGCAAGACATAGGTTCTAAAGGCCTTGAGAGCCTTTACCAGGGCATAGGCCTGCTTCTCCATAGTGTCATACTTGACTTCGACATCCCTCAATGCTCGACTGAAATAGGAAATAGGCTGCTCTAGCCCAACCTCGTTTGTCTGTAATAAAACAACAACCACCATGTCAGGTGAGGCAAAGGAGAAAATAAGGAAATCCTTTGAGTAATCGGGACTAATAAGCACAGGGGATTTAGTCAAGGCCTTCTTTATTTTCTCAAAATACTTTCGCGATTAAGAAGTCCACCTTACTTCATTTCCCTTCCTTAACATGGTTGTTATAAGTTTTACCTCCTCAACAAAGTTAGGAACAAACCTCCTCAGAAAATTAATCTTGCCAAGGAAAGATTGGAACTCCTTCCTGGATCTCGGGATTGATAAGGCTTGTATTGCCTCGACTTTGCTAGGATCGATCCTGACTCCTTCCACTGATACTATGTGGCCTAGTAACGTTCCCTCCTGCATGGCGAACATAGATTTCTTGGGGTTTAATGAAATGCCAAAACTCCTGCATTTCAGGAAAACCTTTCTGAGATGAAAACAATGTTCTTTATCAGATTTCGAAAATACTGTTATGTCATCTAGATAGATGACCACAAATTTATCCTTTTCCCCAATGAAAGTTATATCCATGGCACGTTGGAACATTGCCCTTGCATTCATCAATCCAAAAGGCATTTTGGCATACATGAAAGTGCCCCATGGAGTGGTAAATGCCGTACTTTCCCTATCCTCAGGCAGAACAGAGATTTGGTTGTAGCCAGAGAAGCCATCGATCATGGACATCCTGGATGCTCTTGTTACCCTCTGCAATATATGTTCCATCTTTGGTAAGGGGTAGTTATCCTTCCATGAGCTCCTGTTCAGGTTTTTGAAGTCTACACAGAGTCTGATTTCTCCATTCTTCTTCCTTACTGGGACCAAGTTGTCCACCCACTCTGAGTATCTCAGTGGTACGATGATCTGGGCCTGTAGCAGCTTCTTCACTTCCCTCTCCATGATAGGCAACAACATAGGATTGATCTGTCTTAGCTTCTTCCTAAATGGCTTCGCCTCCCTTTTCAATAGGATTTTATGCTCAATGACAGAAGTGTTATATGTTTTGAGATCTTCATAGGTCCAGGCAAAAACATCAGCAAATTCCCTCAAAAGTCCAGTGTATTCAGACCTTTGCTCCTTTGTCATACTTCTTGACAATTTGACAAACTTGGGTTCACTCTCAGTGCCAATGTTGCACTAAATAGTATCAGGGTCATCCTCCGAGATTTCCCCTTTTAATGACACATCATTTCTATCAAAAAGCCTTTCCAAAGGAACTAGTTCCCTTGGAATATGGTTGCTGGGGAGCTGCACAATGTTACGCTCTGCAATTTTACTTAGAAACTTACCCCCATCAAGCTCTTCTTCAGAGACAGTCTTGGTCGATATGCATCTCTGAAAATTATTCGACAGTCTGCAAGAATATCTTGATCTCAAGATCATCCTCGAATACCTTCCAATGTTTGACGTTGTCAGGTATGGAGGGCCTGTATTTTACTTCTACATTGTATCTGAATTTGGGTGGCAAGGGCGCTTTGAAACTGCTCGCTGATGTAGCCAAAGAATCGACCACTGTGTTCTTCTCTCTTGGGACGAAAGAAATTATTGAATTCTGAGAAGAAACTGTCAATTAAGTCCCATACCTCATTTTTGTAGCTTCTGAGTCGAGGATGCTTAGCCTGATAAGCATTTCTGATCTGCTGAACCACCAACTCTGCATCTCCGAACACTGCTACCTCCTGAATTCCCATTTCCCTTGTGGCTCTTAATCCTAGTACAAGAGCTTCATACTCTGCCACATTGTTGGTAGCTTCAAATTCTAATTTGTATGATAGAGGTATGGTTTTCTGAGCAGGTGACACAAAAAACACCCCAACACTAGCACCCTCCCTGGAAAAGGCTCCATCAAAGAACATTTTCTAGACGGGGGTGATGGAGGGAGGAAATTTATGGGAAGTGGTTG
>JASDQU011400557.1:23761-34317 GCA_032191745.1 Picea mariana | reverse complement strand
CCATGAACAAGTGGTAAAAAAGTGAATTATAAAAACCCTAAAAAAGATTTAGTAAAACCCCTAAATGTGCCTCACTTACATTAAAAAAGTCAATAACAATTATTAAAGTGGGAAGGTTAGCCATTATGCTAATCATCCTAATCATTTAATGTGGACATGTTTTGTCATGAAAAGAAGTTAATGGTTAAAATTGTTGAATTAAAAATAATAAAGTACTAAGGACAAGTGTTTCTCATCACCTAGGCTCATAGGGGTGAGAAAGTGTCTAATGTGGTCCCTAGTGCATTATTTTCATGTGAAGTGAAATTAAAAGTGACTTTATAAAGTTAAGTGAAGTGGGTGAATTAAAAGACATTTGATCTCAGCCATCCATCTAGGTCTATCCTCCACCGTCAAATTAGATGACCCTTCACCTTCCGTCATGAGGTCGAATTAGGGAAAGAGGCACCCATTCCATTAGCATTCTTCATGAGTTTAGAGAGTGCAAGAGGAAGAGAGAGTCGAGATAGAGGAGGAAAAACTTGCTAAAAAAGGGCATGAATTTCAAGGCAGGGAGACAAAAAAAAATCAAGGTACAACGAGTACTGGGTCCTATCGTATGGATTCTGAGCTGGCTGTAAAATAGAAAGTTGACACATAAATCAAGGAGGTTAGTTGCACATTTTTTTTTTGGCCAAGTTTGGCACAAAAAATGAGGAGGTTAGCTGCATGTTTTTTCTGGACAAGTTTGGCACATAAATCAAAGAACCCAACTACCATTAATTTTTGGAAAATAGTAACAACAGACATGCACGATTTTTGAGGAAGACGTACAACAATAAATGCACTAAGAACCGTACTCTATACATATTTGTTAGCACAAAAATTGAGGAGTTGTTTAGCATGCATTTTGAGGTTGTTTGCAGGAGCGAAAAATGATATAAGTATGTCTATTAAACGTTGAAGAAGATTGTTGTAAGAATATATTTCTTTGAGCTCTGAAAATAATAAAAAGCAACTGTCTCACTGGTTTTCCCCTTGTGGGTTTTTCTAGGGTCTAAGTTTGACCAAAATATTTGTGTATTAATTTCTAGGTGCATTTATTTATGAGTTATATTGCTCTAGCAGACTTCATGTGTTTCTGTTCTTGAGCATTTAATTTTTTTCTTACCAATTTGCAACCTAAATTTATTATGTGGTTTGGGCATTAAACTATGTGTCTCAGTGAGACTTGAAATCGGGTTGGGGTTTGAAATTTCTACATGCTATCAGAACTTGAAGAGGAGAAGGTACTACTTGAAGGGGTCTAAAATATATCAGCCACATATTGCAGGGTTTTGCTAAGAAGAGGAGGTACTTCACCAGGAAGAAAATTGTGGGTTTTTGTTTCAGTTGAGAGGGTCAATGGCCACCAGTTTGAGGGTTGAGGACATGTTGGATGGAGCTGCTAATTTATGCTCATGGAAGGAGAGGATTTTGTTACTTCTATAGGAGTGTGAGTTGTGGGATGTTGTGGAGAACTCACAAACGAATCCTGTGACGGTGCCTACAGATGCTACTCATTTGGAATCCTACACCAAAAACAACATAAAGGCCAAAATAATTATCCTTGATGCCATTAAGGACCATGTGATTCCACAGGTGACCAGGAAAACCAATGCCTATGAGATGTGGTAAT
Source organism: Picea mariana (assembly GCA_032191745.1). Lineage (NCBI taxonomy): Eukaryota > Viridiplantae > Streptophyta > Pinopsida > Pinales > Pinaceae > Picea > Picea mariana. The sequence goes on along the minus strand of JASDQU011400557.1, from coordinate 32,660 downwards.
CCTTAACCAAACTATACCAGAGTTCCAATGAAAATCAGAAAATGGTATTGAAGGAGAAACTGAAGAGCATTAAAATGACCAAGATTGAAATTGTTTCCACCTATCTTACCAAGCTTACTCAGATGAGGGAACTTGGTGTTGTTTGGGAGGCTGTTACTAATAGTGAACTTGTGAGGAATGCTTTGAATGGGGTAACCAAACAATGAGTTGTCTTTGTTGAGGGCATTTTGGCAAGAGGAAATATCCCCAAGTGGGACCGTCTTTGGGATGATTTCATTTAGGAGGAAACTCAAAGAGGCTATGTGCATGGGAGTTCATCTACAGGTAATGAAGAGGAGAATGTGGCAATTGCAGCTAAAAGAAAGAACAAGTCCAAGAAGGTTTCCAAGGGAGGGAACAAGCAGAAAGGTGAAGGAAAGAAAGACATGAGCAAAGTCAAGTGTTTTTCTTGTCATAAGTTTGGGCACTATGTTGGACAATGTTCTAAAAAGAATAATAAGTAGGTTGCAATTTCAGTTGATGTGGAGGAGTTTACCAACAGATTCGAGAAGGAGTATTCATCGTTGGTGTGCCTTTCCTCTAGAGCATCATCTACCAGTATTTGGTACATTGATAGCGGTGCCTCCTGCCATATGATAGTTGTTCATGAGTACTGCACTGATCTTATAGAGATTGGAGATCTTGAGGTGGTGCTTGGAGATGACTCAGTGGTCAAGTCAGTTGGTAGTGGGACGGTATCATTTCAGAGGGAGTCTCTACCTCCCATGTTGTTGAGGGATGTCCTATATGTTTTGAGCTTGAAGAAGAACTTGGTGTCAGTTCCCACTATTTAGGATAGGGGATATGAGGTATTGTTCCATGATGGGAATGTTCTCTTGTATCCTAAGGGATCCAATATCACTTCGGCCAAAGTGATTGGGATTCATCATGAGAAGTTGTACGAGCTCATATTTCAGTTTACTAGAGGATTGATGCATATTACCAGTAGTAGTGACCTTTGTGACTTATGGCATAGGAGGATGGCCCATTTACACCATGGGGCTCTGAGGATCTTGAGAGATATTGTGATTGGAGTGCCAGAGTTTAGTATAGAGCACCAACATGTGTGCAAGGGGTGTGCTCTTGAGAATTACACCAAGAATGATTTTACGAGCAGTGAAAATAGAGTAGCAAGTATTATTTATCCGATTCATACTGATGTATGTGGTCTTATGTCTTCTGCCTCTTTGACTTGTTTTTTGTATTATTTCACTTTCATTGATGACTTCTCTTGGAAGTCTTGGATTTTCTTCATGAAGACCAAAGGACAGGTCTTCCAGCGGTTCCAAGAGTTCAAATCTCGTATGGAGAACCAAACTGGGAAGAAGATCAAAGTGTTGAGATCTAATAATGGGGGTGAGTATACCTGTAATGAGTTCAATGAATTTTGTGCTAGGGAGGGCATTAAGAGAGAAGTGACATTTCCTTACAATGCAAAACAGAATGGGGTTGTTGAGAGGAAGAACATGGCTATTGTTGGGGTTGTGAGAGCCATGTTACATGATCAAGGGATACCACAGTTTCTTTTGGCTAAGGCTTGCAACACTGCAGTTTATATACAAAATCAAAGTCCACACAGAGTCTTGGGGGACAAGACTCCTGAGGAGGATTTCTCTAGGAAGAAGCCTGAGGTGGGGCACTTTAGGATCTTTGGGTGTCTTACTTATTCACATGTCCCTTTTGAGAAGAGGACAAAGATAGATCCGACGACATAGAAGGTATTTTTTTTTGGGTATAGCGAGACCTCGAAGGATTTCCACATATACATCCCCTCTTTGCAGAAGACAACTATGCGACTGGATATGAGATTTGAGGAGGATAGAGCCTTCTAGAGGTCATGGGATATGGAGCAAGGGGAGCAGTCATCTCCTTAAACACATGTGATACCTTCATAGAGCATAGTGACACAGAGTTCATGACCATTTTCTTCAGGGACTACTGGTCCACAGGTGACAGGGTCATAGGTTACTGGACCTCAGGTTACTGGTTCACATGGCATTATTTCTCAATCTACTGGTTCATAGACAACCTTGGGATCATCTTTAGGTACACAGTATTCAGGTGGTGGGATTGAGGAGGAGGAGTCCCCTCCACATGGTGCTACTTCAGAGAAGAGGAAGCTCAAGTGGCTTCATGACACTTTGAAGGAAGCACAAAGTTCAATGGGGAATCCCAGGCAGGCTGTGAGGGAAAGTAAATTTCATGAGAGGTTTTGCAACTATCTTGCGATGGTGAGTAACATCAGAGAGCCCGAGCCTTCCACTTTTGAGAAGGCATCAAGTCAACAGATCTTGAAGGACGCCATGGTGGAAGAGTACAATTGCCTCATGAAAAATTATGTTTGGGAGGTGGTTCCGAGACCTGAGGGGAAGTCAGTGGTGAATTCCAGGTGGCTCTACAAGATTAAGTATGTTGTTGATGGAAACATTGAGAATTTCAAAGCTTGGTTTGTGGCTCAGGGGTTCTCACAGGTAGAGGGAGTTGACTATGATGAGACCTTCGCTCCGGTTTCCAGGTATACCTCGATCATGGCAGTGATATCCATTGTAGTAGAGATGGGTTGGAAGATCCATCAGATGGATGTGAACATCACATTTCTGAATGGTCTCGTAGAGGAGGAGGTGTACATTGAGCAACCTTAGGACTTTGAGGTGCATGGGAGATATTCTCATGTGTGTAGAATGAAGAAGGAATTTTATGGGATGAAGTAAGCTCCTAGAGCTTGATATTCTAGGATAGATACATACTTGCAGCAGATGGGATTCGAGAAGAGTGAGGCAGATTACAACCTATATTACATTGTGGTTGGAGAGGATCCTCTCATTCTTTTTCTATATGTGGATGATCTCTTCTTTACAGGGGCTGAGAGACTCATAGTTGGTTGTAAGGAGAGACTTGCTTCAGAGCTCAATATGAAATACATTGGTATGATGCACTACTTTTTGGGATTAGAGGTTTGGTAGGATCCTAGACATATCTTTCTGGGATAGGGAAGATATATTGTTGATATTCTGAGGAGATTATGGATGGACGACTATAGGCCCATGTCCACTCCAACGATAATTAACTAAAAGAAAATTCATTCTTTTGAGTTAGAGTTGGTTGATCCCACATTGTATCTTTAGTTGATTGGTTCACTCATGTATCTGGTCAACACCAAACCAAATCTTTGTTTTGTTGTCAACTCACTTAGTCAGTTTATGGTGGAGCCTCGGAGAGTACACCGGGTAGAAAAAAAACATGTGCTCAGGTACCTTAAGGGTACGATGGATTATGGATTGAACTATGAGAGATGGGATGGAGTTATATTTATTGGCTACACTAATTCAGGGAGGGATGTGCCAGTGATAGGAAGAGTACCTTAGGTTGTTGCTTTGGATTGGGCTCAATACTAGTGTCTTGGTTCAGTCGGAAGCAAAAGTCAGTGGCTTTGAGTTCTACATAGGTTGAGTATATGGAAGCCAGTCAGGCCATTCATGAGGCCATTTTGCTTCGCAATTTGTTGGTTGGGATATTTGGTGTACATATGAGACCCACGGTGATCTAATGTGACAATCAGAGTTGCATCAAACTATACGAGAATCCGGTTTTTCATGATAGGTCTAAGCACATCGATATTAGATATCACTTCATCTGTGATTATGTTCAGAGAGGAGCAGTTGAGCTATAGTATATTTCCATAGATGAGTAGGTGGCAGACATCCTCGCTAATGCTTTGGGGAGAGGTAAGTTTGTGCCTTTCATAGATAAGATTGGGGTGGTGAGGAACATGTTTCTCAGTAAGAGGGAGTGTTGAATTAAAAATAATAAAGTACCAAGGACAAGTGTTTCTCATCACCTAGGCACCAAGGGGTGATAAAGTGTCCAATGTGGTCCCTAGTGCATTAATTTCATGTTAGGTGAAATTAAAAGTGACTTTACGAAGTTAAGTGAAGTGGGTGACTTAAAAGACATTTGATCTCAACCATCCATCTAGTCTATCCTCCACTATCAAATTAGATGACCCTTCACCTTCTCTCATGAGGTCCAATTATAGAAACAGGTGCCCATTCCATTGCCATTCTTCATGGGTTTCGAGAGTGAAAGAAGAAGAGAGAGTCGATCTAGAGAAGGAGGGAAAACATACTAAAAAGGGGAACAAATTTCAAGGCAGGGAGACAACACAGAAATCGAGGAGGAAGGTATAACGAGTATTGGGTCGTACCGTATGGATTATGAGCAGGTTGTACAGTAGAAATTTGACACATAAATCAAGGAGGTTAGATGCACATTTTTTTGGGCAAGTTTGGCACATAAATCGAGGAACCGAGCTGCCATTAATTTCTGGAAAACAATAACAATAGATAGGAATGATTTTTTAGGTAACCATACAACAATAAATGCAATGATAGTTGTACTCTGTATGGGTTTCTTAGCACATCAATCGAGGAGCTATTTAGCATGCATTTTGAGGTTTTTTGTGGGCACGGAAAATGAGACAAGTCTGTGTATTAAATGATGAAGAAGACTGTTGTAAGAATATCTTTCTCTGAGCTCTGAAAATAATAAAAATCCCCTCTCTCACTAGTTTTCCGTTTGTGGGTTTTTCCAGGGTCGAAGTTTGACCAAAATATCTGTGTGTTAATTTATGGGTGCATTTATTTATGTGTTATATTGTTGTAGCAGACTTCATGTGCTTATCTTCTTGAGTATTTAAATTTTTGCTTACTAATTTGCAGCCTAAATTTGCAATGTGGGTTGGGCATTAAACTATGTGTCTCAATGAGACTTGAAACTGGGTTGGGGTCTGAAATTTCTACAAAAATCACAACCCTTCATTTACTATGACAACTAAGAATGTTTGTAGCACATGAAATTGTGTCCACAAAATTCATATTTGTGATTAAAATCCCATTAATTCTGAGGATTGTCAATAGGTATACTCCTATCGACGTAATTAATTATGGATTATCTTTTCCAAAAATGTACTTGTATAAATATATGTATGTCATTTTAAAAATTTAAATATATATTTGTATTATACAACATGAGTAGGCCTAATGCTTAAGAACACGTGTTTCCTCCTAAGAGGTCACAAGTTCAAATCCATAGGGGGGTAGGGTATGTATACCTCTGTAGACTTTACCAGTCAAATCACTGAGTGATTGGAGATTATTATTATAATTTTGAAATGAATTAATAAAAATTTTGTTAAAAAAAAATTAATATAATGTAATAATGAAATCATTTCAATCTTTTTATTATTGGGTGGTTTGTGTGTTTATTAGACATTTAAAATCTAAAGTTAAATGTCTCCATTTCTTTATGGAAAATATTTATGTGCCTCCATTTCTTATAATGATAAGATTTAATGTGTCCTAAGAATAAGATTTAATGTTTCCATTTTTTCCATGAAAAAGATAGAATGATACACTAATATTTATTGTTTTATTTTTATTATGAAAATGCAAATTATGATATAACAAATAATTAATTTACTCATCTTGTCTCCTTTGTATAAGTATAGTTGTTGCAAAATAAAAAAAAATTAAAATCATGGATTTTGAGAAATCAAAAAATGAAGAGTGATATAGTGTGGATGTGGATAAAGATGCTAGAAAAATATCTAGCAATTCAAAAGCATAAGATAATTTGATGATTATAGGGAAACAACTAACATTAATGCTTGAAAGTGTTGGATGCACTAATAAATAATAAAAATGAAAATTAGGTTGTTAATTTTTTTTGCCCTATGGTGATGTGTCTTGGTGATGTGTCTTGTATCTTAATACATCGTAATAAAAATGAAAATTAGGTTGTTAATTTTTTTTACCCTAAGGTGATGTGTCTTGTATCTTAATACATCGAAATGGTTATATATCCACAATGCATTGATGAACAATTCACAATGATAGACCAAATACAATACACATTGCTATGTTTATCTAATTAGTAAAAACCATGAACTCGTTTTATAAAATATGAGTTTTTATTCAACTCTTTAACAATAATGTATTGCATAGTAATGTTTTTTTAAATAAAATGTATAGCATAGCAATTTTTTAAAATTAAAATGCTTTACAAAATTTGAAGTACTTAAGTTTTTTTAACCCTATTGCTAATGTGCTTAGTATACATCATATAGAACAGTTTTTTTTCAAAATTGTTAACACTACCTCACTGCACATTGTATTCAATATGCATTGGTGTGACTTTATGTGTACAATGCACATTATTTTTTTTTAAATGTGTTTTTTTATAAATTTTTGGTTATTCTATTTATCCCAAATTTATTGCTTTGCGGAAAGAACCAGTGTTGAATGTGCTCGCAAGCATTGAACACAAAGCATTAGTGTTCTATGTGATCGTAAGTATTGGTACATTTATATGTTTAATATGTTTGAAGTGGTGTTTTTTTCCTTTCAAATAACATGTTTTATAAAAAAAATGTATACGAGGTTATTTTTTGTTTTATAAAAAAAAATGCATAAGAGGTTTTTTTTTAATTGTTATATATATATATATATATATATATATATATATATATATATATATATATAATGAGTATATTGTTGTAATGGTAGTGAACTTTTTGTTGATACAACCTTGAACTTTTGCATATTGTTGTAATGGTTGTGATCCTTTTGTTGACACAACTTTGAGTTTTTGCATATTATTGTAATGACCTTGAGCCATGTATTGACAAAGCCTAAGGATTGAGTGTGCATGTTATCATTTGGCATTGATATCCTCACTATTTTAGATACAGTGATGAGAAAACCTTTGTTAAAGCATGTGCCCACTAGCCTCTACTAGAATCCTCCACTAAAAGCATATCATGAAAAAATGTTTAAATTGCAAAACCCTCCTTGTGGTTTGGTTTTCCTAATAAAAACATGTTAGTGTTCATTAATGGAGAAGAATAAAGATAAGCATAACTAAAATAATAAATATTGAGTGTTTTGTTGAAGAAGCTAAAAGTGTTTTACTGAGTTTTTATTGATGATAATTTTTTATTTTAACGAGGTAAATTGGAGACTAGCCTTGATCTTAAGAAGATTAGAAAGTTTTGTGATTTAATTGAACATAGATTCCATTTTAGTCATACAAAAAGTATAAATAAGATATCTTTTGATAGTTTGGCAAATTTAGAAATCCAAGGTAAATTTGGTAAAATTTATTTTGTTAAAAATAAAATAAAAAATTTCAAGAATAGTGGAAGAAAAGATACAATAATATATTTTGATAGAAAATCCTATCCCCTTTTCAATAATGAGATAGGTAAATTATAATGTCAAAAATGAGATGGGTAAATTATAATGTTACAAGTAAGAAATAATATTTTGATAAAAAATCCTATCCTCTTTTCAATAATGAGATAGGTAAATTATAATGTCAAAAGTGAGATGGGTAAATTATAATATTACAAGTAAGAATTTAACGAGATGGGTAAATTATAATGTCAAAAATGAGATGGGTAAATTATAATGTTACAAGTAAGAAATAATATTTTGATAGAAAATCCTATCCTCTTTTCAATAATGAGATAGGTAAATTATAATGTCAAAGTGAGATGCGTAAATTATAATATTACAAGTAAAAATTTAATATGTAAAAGTTAAGTTTTATAAGTGAAAATTTTAATGAAGTTTTAGACATAACATTAGTATTTGAAATGATGATTTTTTTTTAATTAAAATTAATTAAAATAAACTAATAAAACTATTTAATCTTTTAATTAATTTAAATTAAAAACTTTGACTAAGATAACTAATTTCACCAAGAATACGCAAAAGTTGTCTTAAGTTAAATGTTCAATGTCCATAATGCCAAAGAATCATCCCATTAATCCAATCATGAACGAAATTATGAAGTTTTATATTACACTACTGTAACATGCAACATAAATGGAAGAGGATTCTCGACTTTCATTTTTGAGATTTAATGATTAATTAATATGAAAATGGGTGTCAAAAAAGTCAATACTGTAACATGCAACATAAATGGAAGAGGATTCTCGACTTTCATTATTTTTGAGATTTAATGATTAATTAATATGAAAATGGGTGTCAAAAAATAGGTCTTATTAAACACTTAGGTCTTAATATGGATAGCCATGTTTAAATTATCTCATTATTAATAAAAGTGGTAATAAATTATTATTAAAGAAAGTGGTAATAAATGGAATCTTATCATATGTGTTAGTTGCACCTTCATATGAGGGTGGGAACTTTTTCACTAATTCAAAGAAGATAAAAAAATATAGATGAAATTCTTCCTACTAAGTTAAAACTCTGAAGTTAAATATTGAAATTGCCGAGATCGTCAAATTTGATAAACTATTTAAAATTCTTACCATGACCATAATTACCCTCTAAAAGCTATCACAAAAACAAAAGCTCATTGGAAATAGATAGGATGTAAAATACCAACAATGTCCTCATGTTGTAAGGGGGCGATTTAACATAAAAGACAAATGGAGAAAAGGATAAAGTCGAATTATTAATTTGAAGGAAGGACATTGTTGTGAAGGGGGATTCAACATAAAAGACAAATGGAGAAAAAGTTTAAAGACGAATTATTAATTTGAAGGAGGAATTAAGTTGTGTAGTAATAAAGAAAGGGTGTTGAAGAATATAATGGGAGATGAGGAAATGTTGATGGAATGTTTACATAAGGAAGAATTAAGTTCTTTCATTTTATCTCAACTTTGGAGTTGGGATAAGAAGAAACTCCTCTTTGAGACTCTTGTTACACCTGTTATTCTTTATGGATGTGAAGTATGGGGCTGTAGTATCTCTCGTGAATCCTGGAGAAAGATAGAGCAAATACAAAAGAATTTTATAACCTATAATCTCAAAATTAAAGGAAATACGCCCTA
>JASDQU011400557.1:10421-20633 GCA_032191745.1 Picea mariana | reverse complement strand
CGATGTCACAACCGCCCATGTCGATAGAAAACATATGAGATTTCAGATGGTATTCACCAATTTGGAGACACACATTTTCACAACGCCCTCCACATTTCATGGACCCACCATTGGCAATCATGATTTGGAAATTATTGACTGCATGGATATAGCAATTAGTTTCTTGGGCAATGCGACGATGAACAAAATTATGGGTGCTTCCACTATCAACAAGAATGACGAACTTCCTATGCTTGATGTAACCAATTAGCTTGAGGGTTTGGGGAGCAAAGAAGCCAAGGCGTTCAGGTGACACAGACACAAGGGGAGCCTCAACATCCTCTTCCGAAACATCCTCCGAGATGGCCATAAAAATATTTTGTTCCTTACACTTGTGTCCCAAAAAATATTTGTCATCACAATTATAACAAAGGCCTTTGAGTTGGAGTTCAACCATTTTGGCCCTGGTCAATTTATGGATTTTTAGTGGAGTAGAAGTAGGAGTGGGAGTTACTGGTTTAGTGCAAGGAATAAAGGAGGGTTTGCGGTTTTGAGAAGAGACAACATGTTGTGCTTCCTTATCTCTTTTAGTAGCGTCCACCCAACTATGAGGCCGAGCCATGAGGACATGAGCACAAATCTCATCCTTGAGGCCATTGATAAAATATTCTCAGAAAAAAGCATCAGACATGCCCTCTGTAAGAAAAGCCAGTTGCTCAAAAGCAGTTATAAAGTATTCCACTATGCCAGATTGTTTCAACTTTGTAAAACAACCTAAATGGTTGGCGTCAGTGTCAAAGCATTCATAAAGCTCTGCCACAAAGTGTGTCCAAGCCACATACCCTTGGCGGGCATTTTTTCTCCATTGCCACCATTGCCAATGTTCTTGATCTAGATGGAGAACACCATACCAGAGTTTGGCCAACTCATCCATAATTCCATACAAAGAGAAATAATGTTCCATTTGAGTTACCCAACTAGTGGAATCCGATCCATCAAATTTGGTCACATCCACATGTGGAAGGAGTAGGTCATGTTGAAAGTGATGGGGCTAAAAATTCTGGGAATGAGAGGAAGTGTCACCTTCGGTATGAAAAGGTGGGTCAGATAAGGGAAGATCTGCATGGATATGCATCTTGGCACAGATCGTCGTAGTGACAGAATCAAGCTGGGTAGTAATGTCTTGTTTGAGTTCCACGATGGAGGAATGCATCTTTTCATTGATGGTGGCAATATTGGCATTGAGTTGTCACACTTCTTGTTGGGTTTCTGTGAAATTAGAGTGCAAGGTAGTGAAGCGAGCTTCCAAGTCTTGGCTACGAGTATGGGCCATGATGACTAGGGAACACGAAAAGGGGCAGGTGGGGCGACACAAAAAATGGGTTATGGGTGAAGTGTATCACAATGATCAGGGCGACGAGTTGAATCCAATGGGGTAGATCCCAAATAAGGGTTTTGGAAAGGGGTCAGGTCCACAAAATGTTTTTTGCTGAAAAATGATAGGTATGACTGTGATAAGGGCGAAGAGAGAAATCCAATGGAATAGGTCTCAAATAATGGTGCCAACAGGAACCATATTTTTTTTCTCCTGTGGATTTATACTCCGATTTGAAGAATACTACAATGATGAAATTCCCAAATGCTTAACAGGAAGAAATGTGTAGTAATTTTACAACTCGAATGCAGGAGACACAGTTGCGCCACAATAGATCTTGTCTGATCTGTTTTTGTTTCCCTCCAAAGGGTTAGGTATTCAAGGGTTCTACATACAAGGGTTTTCCCTATGCTATAGCTCTCTGATATAAATGCGGGGTCCAATAGTAGTACTCATCCCAATATCTCAGGGCACCAACTAAAGAGGCTAGATCGTGCCCTTAGTCGTACTACCTGACTCCCCAGGTACTAGAGACTATCTTTCCGAGTGTTGTTCTCGGTGGCACTATAACAGTCAGGCGACCGATCGATTTATCTATGGAGGGCTTCAGAAGATCTAGGTCAATCCGTATACAGGTGTTGTTTGATGCGCTACCACTCGAAGGGGTACCAACAAGGGTTACAAGGGTGGCCAATAGATGTGCGCTTAAGTACCACTTGTATTTCCTGTGTGTATGAATCCCCGACCACGGGTTTATACGCATAACGATAGATCTTTGTAGCTTAAAGAGGTCGGAATACGTCTCTACCTTGAAAAAAAAATTAACCCACAATTTTCCATCGAGGAAGGTGCTCTGATACCACTTGTAATATTCCAGATATAACAAGTATGTAGAACATAAATAAATAGATAGAAATGGCATATGGTCAACAATATAACTAGAACAATACCACAATAATACCAAAATGATACTAGAATAACACCAGAAAGAGCACTTTGATTACTGAGAGCAATGTTCACTTGTCTCTTCAAGGGGGAAACCTCCAGCAGAGCAGAGATATATTACAATAATATCCAAGACAAAATTTCGCATACCCTCGACTCTTATTTATACTAAATATGTCTATAAAAAGAACCATCTAGAGGAATATCCTTCTAAAAGCAGAATCTTCTATTAGGTCTTCTTACATTGGACTTATTCTTCCTTATTGTTAGGCCTTATTAATATTGACCTTTATTACATGGAAATATATTATTCTACCTACGTGAGGGGTTAGGTCCCTGATATTTCATCTCTCATGNGGGACGACACGGAAAATGGGTTATGGGTGAAGTGTATCACAACGATCAGGGCGACGAGTTGAATCCAATGGGGTAAATCCCAAATAAGGGTTTTGGAAAAGGGGTCGGGTCCACAAAAATATTTTTGCTAAAAAATGATAGGTATGACTGTGATAAGGGCGAAGAGAGAAATCTAACGGAATAGGTCTTAAATAATGGTGCCAACAGGAACCATATTTTTTTTCTCCTGGGGAGTTATACTCCGATTTGAAGAATACTGCAGTGATGAAATTCCCAAATGCTTAACAGGAAGAAATGTGTAGTAATTTGCAACTTGAATGCAGGAGACACAGTTGCGCCACAATAGATCTTGTCTGCTCTGTTTTTGTTTCCCTCCAAAGGGTTAGGTATTCAAGGGTTCTACAAACAAGGGTTTTCACTATGCTATAGCTCTCTGATATACATGCGGGGTCCAACAGTAGTACTCAACCCAATATCTCAGGGCACCAACTAAAGAAGCTATATTGTGCCCTTAGCCATACTACCCGACTCCCTAGGTACTAGAGAGTATCTTCCCGAGTGTTGTTCTCAGTGGCACTGTAACAGTCAGGCAACCGATCGGTTTATCTATGGAGGCCTTCAGAAGATCTAGGTTGATCTGTATACATGTGTTGTTTGATGCGCTACCACTCGAAGGGGTACCAACAGGGGTTACAAGGGTGTCCAATAGATGTGCGCTTAAGTATCAATTGTATTTCATGTGTGTATGAATCCCTGACCGCGGGTTTATGCGTGTAACGACATATCTTTGTAGATTAAAGAGGTTGGAATACGTCTCTACCCTGAAAAAAAATTTAACCCACAATTTTCTATTGAGGAAGGTGCTCTGATACCACTTGTAATATTCCAAATATAAAAAGTATGCAAAAAAGAAATAAATAGCTAGAAATGGCAGATGGACAACAATATAACCAGAACAATACCACAGTAATACCAAAATGATACCAGAATAACACCAGAAAGAGCACTTTGATTACTGAGAGCAATGTTCACTTGTCTCTTCGAGGAGGAAACCTCCAGCAGAGCAGAGATCTATTACAATAATATCCAAGACAAAAGTTCTCATACCCTCGACTCCTATTTATACTAAATATGTCTATAAAAAGAACCATCTAGAGAAATATCCTTCTAGAAGCGGAAGCTTCTATTAGGTCTTCTTACATTGGACTTATTCTTCCTTATTGTTAGGCCTTATTAATATTGACCTTTATTACATGGAAATATATTATTCTACCTACGTGAGGGGTTAGGTCCCTGATATTTCATCTCTCATGGCCTCCATCCATTATTTTTTGTCTTTATCCACACATGCTTATTCAAATGTAGTAGGTTCAAATTCATTAGAAACTAATAAATATTGAAGGAAATCTGTGTACCTTGTTGGAGGCCTACACTCCATTGTAGATCTTCTAACCCGAGGGATCAACGATTGTGGTGTACCCTCTTCAGAAATACTATTGGGGTGCTCATGTTCCTCATCATCATGGAAGTTCTAGGGTTGAGTATGTGGTTATATCTGTGAATGAAACTACATCGGTCGTTGTGGCTAATTTATAATCACCTTTTGTTTGAATACATCACTTGTATTTGTGATGTCTTCTAACGAAACATACTCCTTAGCGGATACATTTTGTTCTTGTAGATTTGGAAATACTCTTTAATTGAAGATCACATCCCTACTTCGTATGACATTCTTGGAAACTGAATCTCATAACCGATAACCATATTTTTCGTCTCCATATCCAATGAAAATGCACTTTCTAGATTTCATGTCAAGCTTTGTTCCTTTTCCTTTTGGAACATGAATGAAAGCTTCACATTCCAACAATCATAGATGATCATAAGAAATATTCTTACTCAACTACTTCTCTTCTGGAACTTCAAAATCTAACCAAGAGGATGTTCTTTTGTTGATAAGGTACACTGTTGTATTTATAGCCTCCGCCTAGAATTGTTTTCCTAGTCTTGCATTTGAGAGCATGCTACGTGCTCTCTCAAAATAGTTCTATTCAACATTTTTTCCGCACCATTCTCTTCTGGCATAAGAGGAACGAGATTGATTCTATGAATGCCATTCTCTACATAATATTGGTTGAATTATTTTGAACAATACTCACCCCCATTATCAAATTTCAAACATTTAATCTTACTACCGATTTGATTTTCTATAAGTGCCTTGAAAGTTTTAAATATACCAAAATATTCATAATTATTTTTCATCATGTAAACCCAAAGCTTCCGAGTGCAATCATCCATAAATGTAACAAAATAAGTAGATCCACCAATAGATGCTACCTTTGATGGGTCAAAGACATCTGAATGCACTAGCTCCAATGGTCATGTCTTCTTCATATGTTCTTTGGTAGAGAATCTTGTCCTCTTATGTTTATCATATATGCAATGCTCACATAGCTCCATATCTACTTCTTTCAAACCTATAAGCTAATTCTTCTTATGCAATATCTGAAGACCCTTTTTGCTCATGTGCCCAATCCTTTTATGCCAAAGCTTTGCTCCTCTATTTGTGACTTCTAATGTAGCTCCCACTTCTATATAACCCTGTAGCACATACACTGTACCATATTTGCATGATTTGGAAATCATCAATGCTCCTTTTGTTACCTTCCGTGCACTTTCTCCAAATGTAACACTATACCCAAGGGCGTCCTACTTCCCAGCAGAGATTAGGTTTCTCTTGATTTGAGGAACATGTCTCACATACTTTAGTAATGAACAATTACCATTTTTCATGTTTATTAGAACATCTCATTTTCCAGTGATACTGCAAGGATCATCATCACTGAGATAAACTTTGCCACAATTACCATCTTGGTAATTTCTAAAACAATATATGCATGATGTTGCATGAAATGACACTCCTAAGCCAAGTACCCAAACATCTATAGTGGCATCTTCTATAGATAGGATAAGATCACATGTATCTTTTTCATAAGTTGTATTTTCCTCATTCTCTATTAATTGGTTTTCAACCTTCTTGATCTTCAATGACTAGAAATTTTTCTTCATGTGGCCTTCCTTACCACAGTGCCAACAACTTCCTTTTCTTCCTTTGGATTTTGATATTTTGCTAGACTTTAATCTTCCCCTATGATTATTATTTCCTTGTTTTTGTGTTCTCCATCTTCCTCCAGATACCAAAGTATCTCCCAATGAAGTACCTTGATTTTTTCTTCTCATGTTCTTGCTGAGAAGAATCCCAACAACATCATCAAATTTTAACACGCTTCCTTTCTTGTTAAACCAAATCTAGAACTTAAGCTAGATACTAAGTTGCTAATAGTCATAACAAATCCTTCCTAGCTATTAGGCAATGAACACAACAACAAGATATCCTTGATCTCATATTCCAATGGGATGCTTACTGAAAATAACTGACTGATCAAGGTATTAAACTCGTTCAAGTGTTTTGTGATTGTACCACATTCCTGCATCTTTAAATTGAACAAATTTTTCATCGACAAAAATACCTTGTTCGACGCAGAGGGCATCTCTTACGTGTCTGATAGACAATAGCACAATCCCCTTGTTTTCTTCTATGTTAAGACATTGAACAATACATTGCTCGATAAAGAGAGAATGATTGTATCTATCACCTTCTCATCTAGTTTCTCCCAGTTTTCATCTGACATTCCGGTTGGATTATTTGATTTCCCTTTTAGCGTGATGGAAAGTTCCTTTTGGATCAAAAGAGATTTATATAACTACAACTTCCACATTCCAAAATTTTGTCCTGAGGATTTCTCGATTCTCCATTTTTCTATCTCCTTCATTTCTGCAAGTGTTCACACAAAACCTCACTCTGATACCAGTTGTTAGAAACAACAACAAAGACAAATATATTGCAACACAATAAATATAAATGAAGAAAAGGAAAAACATCGCACACATAGAGAGACACATAAAATTAAAGTGGTTCACCATTCTGCATATCGCTACATCCACAAAAAATTAGGTTTTCTCCATACCTTTCTTGAATTGCAGTTGTTTCAATCGTTACAAGAGGACTATACAAGAAACCCCATTATAGGCAATCTTATAGTCCTAAACCATCAAGTGGTATTGGAATACAATGGGAATCAAACCACCCATTCCCAATAATCGAGTTGTAACCAACACATATCTTTACACCTAGATAATCTAAAAATAGATTATGTTACAAAGTTGCTCATAAAATAATCATAGAAATTATAATTGTCGTCTAAATCATGCTTCACATCCCAACACTAAGGGCGAGTTTTATTGATCTTGAAAAATGAAAGTAGAGCTTCCTCTCTAATTTATGTTGCATGTTACAATAGTGCAATGGAAACTTCATAATTTCATCATTGGAGTAACCTCATGTATTATTCCTTGGAATTTTGGACATTTGACTTTACACAATTTGTGGGTGTCATGGTGTAGTTGGTTGTGTGGATGAAAGTTTCAATTCAAATCAATGGGAGAATTAAGCATTTTTTTTGGTTCATTTCAATTTTTGTTTTTTATTAAACCAAATTTAAATTTGAATGATCCACCATTTTAGAGAGTGTCTCATGTCAAACTCATATCTAAATAGGATATTGAAATTTCAGTATAATGATGTTGAAAGAATATGTTACTACATCCAACCTCATTGAGATTTCACCTATGAAACTCATCTCTTACAATGTGTAAAATTCCTACGCAGTGACATTATAATCTACCTATCTCATTATCAAAGAGGAGGTAGGATTTCTTATCAAAATATATTATTGTATCTCTTATTCCACCAACATTTTAATCTTTGATTCTTTCTCTTAATCTTCCCATTTGGTTGCAAAACAAAGTTCACCCAATCTACCTTGGATAGTTGAATTTTCCAAGCTATCAACAAGTATCTTATTTATCCTTAATTTAAAAGATTTACGAAACTAGGAAAAAGCAAGAAACATAAAAAGAAAGGGGAAACATAAGGAAAAAGCAGAAAGTACTAAAATGGATATTGTCATGGACCCAAGAGTCTTGCCCATTTTTTAATTTATTTATGTCATCTCCAACGATGTGGCACTGCATTGCCTCGACCACATTGTCTTAACCAACATGTGCTTACTACAACCAAACTACACCTCTTCACTTGAGATCTACCCATAACTTTTCCTTAAGCTACAATATGTTAGATGCACAAGTAAGTCTAACACAACCAAGTTCATTTAATAATAGGCACATGTCCAACTGTGGTCTTAAAACATGCTGGAAATACATATACTTAGATAATATTTCAATACTTAACCAACTCAAAGAAAAGAAAGGAACATGGAATAGTCTACCTCTTGCAAGTCGTGTCTTCTTCTTCTTCCTACTCAACAAGTGTAATTCACCCTATTATGTCTAATCTTGAACTTAGCACAAACCATAGAGCTCCATTATACTAGAATGAATGACCAATGCTCTTATGCCTTAGCACTTTTAGGGGTCCTCCTTTTGTATGAGACTTGCCTTGAACTTGCAAGCCCAAGTACTCTAAGGTGGACCTAAGTGGCATCTCTCAATTTTTCTTCCTTTGGTGCCTTATCCAATGTCTGTCCATGTCTAACAAGTGTTCCCAATTGCATCCAAATGCATTGAAGTGCATCGAAGTGCACTAAAAGGTAAGTCTAATGACTAAGGGACGTTAATCCCCTTGGGTCTGCAAGCCCATCTCATGTGCCCAAGGCATCCTAAATCATATAAAAGCAACATGGAATAGTTCACCTCTACATCCATTGATCAAGCAAGGAAGGTTTGACATTGTAACCTTCTGCACCAACCCTCTACACCCTCCCAGGAAATGTGCTTACTGTCATTTGTAGGCAAAGGCCTTACATCCTCCCCCACTAAACTTATTGTCATCCTGGCAATATCCAACCAACACTTGTCTAAGTGCCCTAATCTTTTGCTTCTTGAATTCTGGAATCTTGTCTTCATACTACAACAACGCCTTTTTCCTTTCCCAAATGTTCTCTTCAAGCCCGTCTTTCCAATTGACAAACCTTAGTCTTGGATTGTGAACTAAAATTGTTCTTTATTGGCTAAGAACTTGTCTTCCTCCAATGTAAGAAAGTCCAAAACCCCAAAGCATTTGGCGTGAGTCGAAGTCTACCCAAGACCCAAAGACATTTGGCAAGAGTAAAATAGTCCCTCATAAACCACCAACAACTTTGTCTTAAAATTATATTAATAAAAACCAAAATTATAACTCTTAAGTACTATAATGAAAATTATAACTCTTAATTACTATAATGAACAATTGAGCTAAAAACATTATACACATATTATTATGGTGCATACTCATATGGAGAATTAGGTTGCTTTGGCAATCAAAGGGATACTATTGTCCCAAGTTTCATTAAAAGTGAAGAACACGCACATTTAGAGATCATGCTTAAGGCAACCAGTGGACAAGGGGAGAAATATTAGCATAAACTTTACCTTTAATTTGGATCATAACACAAACATTGATGCAAGACTTGTAGTAGGAAAGCACCAAAGTGCTTGGAATTGGGATGCACAAACATTATCAATGCTTATTTAAAGTTAGATTACACTGAAATTTAAAATTTTGATTCTTTATATTTTCTTAAATTAAAAGATATATTATTAAAGGTAGTAGTTTAATTGTTTTAGGTTTTGGTTTTCTAGATCTTTTATGTTTACTTTTGTGAGTAATTCTGCTAAATTGGATATGTAGATTTGAACTACAAATTTAAGTGAGTAATTTTTCTAAATTGGATATGTAGATTTGAACTACAAATTTAAGTGACTAAGTAAACAATAGAAAATTATAATTTCATGTAGTCGAAAAAAACAAAAACATAAAACAATTAAACAATGAGCTTTAATAAAATAAATAAACTTGGATTTGAGATGCATAAACATTACCAAAAGATGTTAAAGTTACACTACACAAAATCCACAATTTGATTCATTATCGCCCTCCGCTTTGAAGCCACTGACCGCAGGAAACGAAGGCGAAGGCCATCCATGAGCTCGCCTTATTTACAATATTTATCTAAAATATATTATATTGTTGTTTAATTGTTTTTTTTTTTTTTTCTTGAATCTACTACATAGATATGTACAAAATCATATTTTTTTTGTTATTGAAATTTCATTTATGAAAAAATGAATTCAATATATTGAAAACTCCTAAAACTCTAGGATTATATAGAATCAACCATTCAAATCTACAACTCCAATAATTTTCTACCAAATTTCAAACCAAATTAAACAAAAAAATATCCTTAAAAAATAACCAAAACTTAAAACAATTGATGATGATGATGATTAACGTCCACTAAGACCTAATTGGTCTATCGGACCTTAAGAGGGTAAGTGGTTACTTGCGATTCTTTAGAATTTTGTTTCTGTGCTCGAAAAGCATTAAGAGAAGGTTTCCAAGATCACCATACTTTTGTTGAGTTAAGAGGTTAGGAAGGTTGGTAGTGTGATCAATATTTTGAAAATGAGATCTAATATGGGTATAGGCTGGACAATCTAAG
>JASDQU011400557.1:0-10371 GCA_032191745.1 Picea mariana | reverse complement strand
AAATGTAGTAGGTTCAAATTCATTAGAAACTAATAAATATTGAAGGAAATCTGTGTACCTTGTTGGAGACCTACACTCCCTTGTAGACCTTCTAACTCGAGGGATCAACTGTTGTGGTGTGCCCTCTTCAGAAATACTATTGGGGTGCTCATGTTCCTCATCATCATGGAAGTTCTAGGGTTGAGTATGTGGTTATATCTATGAATGAAACTACATCGGTCGTTGTGGCTAATTTATAATCACCTTTTGTTTGAATACATCACTTGTATTTGTGATGTCTTCTAACGAAACATACTATTTAGCTGATACATTTTGTTCTTGTAGATTTGGAAATACTCTTTAATTGAAGATCACATCCCTGCTTCGTATGACATTCTTGGAAACTGAATCTCATAACCGATAACCATATTTTTTGTCTCCATATCCAATGAAAATGCACTTTCTAGATTTCATGTCAAGCTTTGTTCCTTTTCCTTTTGGAACATGAATGAAAGCTTCACATTCCAACAATCATAGATGATCATAAGAAATATTCTTACTCAACTACTTCTCTTTTGGAACTTCAAAATCTAACCAAGAGGATGTTCTTCTATTGATAAGGTACACTGTTGTATTTATAGCCTCCACCTAGAATTGTTTTCCTAGTCTTGCATTTGACAACATGTTATGTGCTCTCTCAAAATAGTTCTATTCAACATTTTTTCCACACCATTCTCTTGTGGCATAAGAGGAACAAGATTGATTCTATGAATGCCATTCTCTACATAATATTGGTTGAATTATTTCGAACAATACTCACCCCCATTATCAAATTTCAAACATTTAATCTTACTACCGGTTTGATTTTCTATAAGTGCCTTGAAAGTTTTAAATATACCAAAATATTCATAATTATTTTTCATCATGTAAACCCAAAGCTTCTGAGTGCAATCATCCATAAATGTAGCAAAATAAGTAGATCCACCAATAGATGCTACTTTTGATGGGTCGAAGACATCTGAATGCACTAGATCCAATGGTCGTGTCTTCTTCATATGTTCTTTGGCAGAGAATCTTGTCCTCTTATGTTTATCATATATGCAATGCTTGCATAGCTCCATATCTACTTCTTTCAAACCTATAAGCTAATTATTCTTATGCAATATCTAAAGACCCTTCTTGCTCATGTGCCCAATCCTTTTATGCCAAAGCTTTGTTCCTCTATTTGTGACTTATAATGTAGCTCCCACTTCTATATAACCCTCTAGCACATACAATGTACCATATTTGCATGATTTGGAAATCATCAATGCTCCTTTTGTTACCTTCCGTGCACTTTCTCCAAATGTAACACTATACCCAAGGGCGTCCTACTTCCCAGCAGAGATTAGGTTTCTCCTGATTTGAGGAACATGTCTCACATACTTTAGTAACGAACAATTACCATTTTTCATGTTTATTAGAACATCTCATTTTCTAGTGATACTACAAGGATCATCATCACTGAGATAAACTTTGCCACAATTACCATCTTGGTAATTTCTAAAACAATATATGCATGATGTTGCATGAAATGACACTCCTAAGCCAAGTACCCAAACATCTATAGTGGCATCTTCTGTAGATAGGATAAGAGCACATGTATCTTCTTCATAAGTTGTATTTTCCTCATTCTCTATTAATTGGTTTTCAACCTTCTTGTTCTTCAATGACTAGAAATTTTTCTTCATGTGGCCTTCCTTACCACAGTGCCAACAACTTCCTTTTCTTCCTTTGGATTTTGATCTTTTGCTAGACTTTAATCTTTCCCTATGATTATTATTTCCTTGTTTTTGTGTTCTCCATCTTCTTCTAGATACCAAAGTATCTCCCAATGAAGTACCTTGATTTTTGCTTCTCATGTTCTTGCTGAGAAGAACCCCAGCAACATCATCAAATTTTAACATGCTTCCTTTCTTGTTAAACCAAATCCAGAACTTAAGCTAGATACTAAGTTGCTAATAGTCATAACAAATCCTTCCCATCTATTAGGCAATGAACACAACAACAAGATATTCTTGATCTCATATTCCAATGGGATGCTTACTGAAAATAACTGATTGATCAAGGTATTAAACTCGTTCAAGTGATTTGTGATTGTACCACCTTCCTGCATCTTTAAATTGAACAATTTTTTCATTGACAAAAATACCTTGTTCGACGCAGAGGGCATCTCTTACGTGTCTGATATACAATCCCCTTGTTTTCTTCTATGTTAAGACATTGAACAATACATTGCTCGATAAAGAGAGAATGATTGTATCTATCACCTTCTCATCTAGTTTCTCCCAGTTTTCATCCGGCATTCCGGTTGGATTATTCAATTTCCCTTTTAGCGTGATGGAAAGGTCCTTTTGGATCAAAAGAGATTAATATAACTACAACTTCCACATTCCAAAATTTTGTCCTGAGGATTTCTCGATTCTCCATTTTTCTATCTCCTTCATTTCTGCAAGTGTTCACACAAAACCTCGCTCTGATATTAGTTGTTAGAAACAACAACAAAGACAAATATATTGCAACACAATAAACATAAATGAAGAAAAGGAAAAACAACACACACATAGAGAGACACATAAAATTAAAGTGGTTCACCATTCTGCATATCGCTACATCCACAAAAAAATAGGTTTTCTCCATACCTTTCTTGAATTGCAGTTGTTTCAATCGTTACAAGAGGACTATACAAGAAACCCCATTATAGGTAATCTTATAGTCCTAAACCATCAAGTGGTATTGGAATACAATGGGAATCAAACCACCCATTCCCAATAATCGAGTTGTAACCAACACATATCTTTACACCCAGATAATCTAAAAATAGATTATGTTACAAAGTTGCTCATAAAATAATCATAGAAATTATAATCGTCGTCTAAATCATGCTTCACATCCCAACACTAAGGTCGAGTTTTATTGAGCTTGAAAAATGAAAGTAGAGCTTCCTCTCTAATTTATGTTGCATGTTACAATAGTGCAATGGAAACTTCATAATTTCATCATTGGAGTAACCTCATGTATTATTCCTTGGAATTTTGGACATTTGACTTTACACAATTTGTGGGTGTCATGGTGTAGTTGGTTGTGTGGATGAAAGTTTCAATTCAAATCAATGGTAGAATTTAGCATTTTTTTTTGGTTCATTTCAATTTTTATTTTTTATTAAACCAAATTTAAGTTTGAATGATCCACCATTTTAGAGAATGTCTCATGTCAAACTCATATCTAAATAGGATATTGAAATTTCAGTGTAATGATGTTGAAAGAATATGTTACTACATCCAACCTCATTGAGATTTCACCTATGAAACTCATCTCTTACAATGTGTAAAATTCCTACATAGTGACATTATAATCTACCTGTCTCATTATCAAAGAGGAGGTAGGATTTCTTATCAAAATATATTATTGTATCTCTTATTCCACCAACATTTTAATCTTTGATTCTTTCTCTTAATCTTCCCATTTGGTTGCAAAACAAAGTTCACCCAATCTACCTTGGATAGTTGAATTTTCCAAGCTATCAACAAGTCTCTTATTTATCCTTAATTTAAAAGATTTAAGAAACTAGGAAAAAGCGAGAAACATAAAAAGAAAGGGGAAACATAAGGAAAAAGAAGAAAGTACTAAAATGGATATTGTCATGGACCCAAGAGCCTTGCCCAATTTATTTATTTATTTCTGTCATCTCCAGCTATGTGGCATTGCATTGCCTCGACCACAGTGTCTTAACCAACATGTGCTTACTACAACCAAACTACACCTCTTCACTTGAGATCTACCCATAACTTTTCCTTAAGCTACAATATGTTAGATGCACAAGTAAGTCTAACACAACCAAGTTCATTTAA
This sequence comes from Picea mariana, assembly GCA_032191745.1. NCBI lineage: Eukaryota > Viridiplantae > Streptophyta > Pinopsida > Pinales > Pinaceae > Picea > Picea mariana. The sequence continues at coordinate 6,502 of JASDQU011400557.1, read as the reverse complement.
CAATAGGCACATGTCCAACTGTGGTCTTAAAACATGCTGGAAATACATATACTTAGATAATATTTCAATACTTAACCAACACAAAGAAAAGAAAGGAACATGAAATAGTCTACCTCTTGCAAGTCATGTCTTATTCTTCTTCTTCCTACTCAACAAGTGTAATTCACCCTATTATGTCTAATCTTGAACTTAGCACAAACGATAGAGCTTCATTATACTATAATGAATGACCAATGCTCTTATGCCTTAGCACTTTTAAGGGGTCCTCCTTTTGTATGAGACTTGCCTTGAACTTGCAAACCCAGGTACTCTAAGGTGGACCTAAGTGGCATCTATCAATTTTTCTTCCTTTGGTGCCTTATCTAATGACTATCCATGTCTAACAAGTGTTCCCAATTGTATCCAAATGCATTGAAGTGCACTCAAAGGTAAGTCTAATGACTAAGGGATGTTAATCCCCTTGGGTCTGCAAGCCCATCTCATGTGCCCAAGGCATCCTAACTCATATAAAAGCAACATGGAATAGTTCACCTCTACATCCATTGATCAAGCAAGGAAGGTTTGACATTGCAACCTTCTGCACCAACCCTCTACACCCTCCCAGGAAATGCGCTTACTGCCATTTGTAGGCAAAGGCCTTACATCCTCCCCCACTAAACTTATTGTCATCCTGGCAATATTCAACCAACACTTGTCTAAGTGCCCTAATCTTTTTCTTCTTGAAGTATGGAATCTTGTCTTCATACTACAACGACGCCTTTTTCCTTTCCCAAATGTTCTCTTCAAGTTTGTCTTTCCAATTGACAAACCTTAGTCTTGGATTGTGACATAAAATTGTTCTTTATTGGCTAAGAGCTTGTCTTCCTCTAATGTAAGAAAGTCCAAATTAACCCCAAAGCATCTGGTGTGAGTCGAAGTCTACCCAAGACCCAAAGACATTTGGCAAGAGTAAAATAATCTCTCATAAACCACCAACAACTTTGTCTTAAAATTGTATTAATAAAAACCAAAATTATAACTCTTAAGGACTATAATAAACAACTAGGCTAAAAACATTATGCACATATTATTATGGTGCATACTCATATGGAGAACGAGGTTGCTTTGGCAATCAAAGGGATACTATTGTCCCAAGTTTCATTAAAAGTGAAGAACACACACATTTAGAGATCATGCTTAAGGCAACCGGTGGACAAGGGGAGAAATATTAGCATAAACTTCACCTTTAATTTGGATCATAACACAAACATTGATGCAAGACTTGTAGTAGGAAAGCACCAAAGTGCTTGGAATTGGGATGCACAAACATTATCAATGCTTTTTTAAAGTTAGATTACATTGAAATTTAAAATTTTGATTCTTTATATTTTCTTAAATTAAAAGATATATTATTAAAGGTAGTAGTTTAATTGTTTTAGGTTTTGGTTTTTTAGATTTTTTATGTTTACTTTTGTGAGTAATTCTGCTAAATTGGATATGTAAATTTAAACTACAAATTTAAGTGACTCAGTAAACAATAGAAAATTATAATTTCATATAATCCAAAAAAACAAAAAACATAAAACAATTAAACAATGAGCTTTAATAAAATAACTTGGATTTGAGATGCATAAACATTACCAAAAGATGTTAAAGTTACACTACACAGAAATCCACAATTTGATTCATTATCGCCCTCTGCTTTGAAGCCACTGACCGCAGAAACGAAGGCGAAGGCCATCCATGAGCTCGCCATTATTTACAATATTTATCCAAGATATATTATATTGTTTTTTTTTTTTTTTTTTTTGCTTAAATCTACTACATAGATAAGTACAAAATCATATTTTTTTTGTTATTGAAATTTCATTTATGAAAAAATGAATTCAATATATTGAAAAACTCCTAAAACTCTAGGATTATATAGAATCAATTATTCAAATCTACAATTTCAATAATTTTCTACCAAATTTCAAACAAAATTAAACAAAAAAATATCTTTAAAAAATAACCAAAACTTAAAACAATTAAACTACAACTATTATATTTAATATTCTATTATATAAAAAATATATATTAATTAACATTTTAACCTATTACACATTTAAAACATAATAAATTATAATTTTTATTATATCTTATACCACATTTTATATTATACATAAAATTAACAGAACTTAATTCTTCCTTATGTAAACATTCCATCAACATTTCCTCATCTCCCATTGTATTCTTCCACGCCCTTTCTTTATTACTACACAACTTAATTCTTCCTTCAAATTAATAATTCGTCTTTAAACTTTTCTCCATTTGTCTTTTATGTTGAATCCCCCTCACAACAATGTCCTTCAAATTAATAATTCGACTTTATCCTTTTCTCCATTTGTCTTTTATGTTAAATCGCCCCCCTTACAAAATCATGACATTGTTGGTATTTTACATCCTATTTATTTCTAATAAGCTTTTGTTTTTGTGATAGATTTTAGAGGGTAATTATGGTCATGGTAAGAATTTTAAATACTCTATCAAATTTGAAGATCTCGACAATTTCAATATTTAACTTCAGAGTTTTAACTTAGTAGGAATAATTTCATCTATATTTTTTTTATCTTCTTTAAATTAGTGAAAAAGTTCCCACCCTCATATGAGGGTGCAACTAACATATAAGATAAGATTCCATTTATTACCACTTTCCTTAATAATAATTTATTATCACTTTTATTAATAATGAGATAATTTAAATGGCTATCCATAATAAGACCTCAAGTGTTTAAGGTTGACTTTTTGACACTCATTTTCATATTAATTAATCATTAAATCTCAAAATGAAAGTCGAGAATCATCTTCCATTTATGTTGCATGTTAGAGTAGTGTAATATAAAACTTCGTAATTTCGTTCATGATTGGATTAACGTATGGGATGATTCTTTGGCATTATGGACATTGGACATTTAACTTAAAACAATTTTTTGGGTATCCTTGTGAAATTAGTTATTTTAGTGAAAGTTTTTAATTTAAATTAATTAAAAGATTAAATATTTTTATTAGTTTATTTTAATTAATTTTAATTAAAAAAAATTATCATTTCAAATATGCCATGTCTAAAACTTCATTAAAATTTTCACTTATAAAACTCAATTTTTACATATTAAATTCTTACTTGTAATATTATAATTTACTCATCTCACTTTTAACATTATAATTTACCTATTTCATTATTGAAAAGAGGATATGATTTTCTATCAAAATATTATTTCTTACTTTTAACATTATAATTTATCCATCTCATTTTTGATATTATAATTTACCTATCTCATTATTGAAAAGGGGATAGGATTTTCTATCAAAATATATTATTGTATCTTTTTTTTCACTATTCTTGAAATTTTTTATTTTATTTTTAACAAAATAAATTTTACCAAATTTACTTTGGATTTCTAAATTTGCCAAACTATCAAGAGATATCTTATTTATACTTTTTGTATGACTAAAATGAAATCTATGTTCAATTAAATCACAAAACTTTCTAATCTTCTTAAGATCAAGGCTAGTCTCCAATTTACCTCATTAAAATTAAAAATTATCATCAATAAAAACTTCAATAAAACATTTTTAGCTTCTTCAACAAAACACTCAGTATTTATTATTTTAGTTATGATTATCTTTATTCTTCTCCATTAATGAACACTAACATGTTTTTATTAGGAAAACCAAACCACAAGGAGGGTTTTGCAATTTAAACATTTTTTCATGATATGCTTTTAGTGGAGGATTCTAGTAGAGGCTTTAACAAAGGTTTTCTCATCAGTATATCTAAACTAGTGAGGATATCAATGCCAAATGATAACATGCACACTCAATCCTTAGACTTTGTCAATACATGGCTCAAGGTCATTACAACAATATGCAAAAACTCAAAGTTGTGTCAACAAAAAGCTCACAACCATTACAACAATATGCAAAAGCTCAAAGTTGTATTAACAAAGGATTCACTACCATTACAATAATATACTCATTATATATATATATATATATATATATATATATATAGATATATATATAAAACCTTCTATAATTTATTTATTTTTTATAAAACAAAAAATAACCTCGTATACATTTTTTTTATAAAACATGTTATTTGAAAGGAAAAAACACCACTTCAAACATATTAAACATATAAATGTACCAATACTTACGATCACATAGAACACTAATGCTTTGTGTTCAATGGTTGCTTGCACATTCAACACTGGTTCTTTCCGCAAAGCAATAAATTTGGGATAAATAGAATAACCCAAAATTTGTAAAAAAACATATTTAAAAAAAAATAATGTGCATTGTACACATAAAGTCACACCAATGCATATTGAATACAATGTACAGTGAGGTAGTGTTAACAATTTTGAAAAAAACTGTTCTATATGATGTATACTAAGCACATTGAAATAGGGTTAAAAAAACCTAAGTACTTCAAATTTTGTAAAGCATTTTAATTTTAAAAAATTGCTATGCAATATTGTATTTAAAAAAAATTTGCTATGCAATACATTATTGTTAAAGAGTTGAATAAAAACTCATATTTTATAAAACGAGTTTATGGTTTTTACTAATTAGATAAACATAGCAATGTGTATTGTATTTGGTGTATCATTGTGAATTGTTCATCAATGCATTGTGGATATATAACCATTTCGATGTATTAAGATACAAGACACATCACCATAGGGTAAATAAAATTAACAACCTACTTTTCATTTTTATTATTTATTAGTGCATCCAACACTTTCAAGCATTAATGTTAGTTGTTTCTCTATAATCATCAAATTGTCTTATGCTTTTGAATTGCTAGATATTTTTCGACAATCTTCATTCACATCCACACTGTATCACAATTCATTTTTTGATTTCTCAAAATCCATGAGTTTAATTTTTTTTATTTTGCAACAACTATACCTATATAAAGGAGACAAAGGAGACAAGATGAGTAAATTATTTTGTTATATCATAATTTGCATTTTCATAATAAAAATAAAAAAATAAATATTAGTGTATCATTTTATCTTTTTCATGGAAAAAATGGAAACATTAAATCTTATCCTTAGGAAAAATGTACACATTAAATCTTGTCATTATAAGAAATGGAGGCACATAAATATTTTCCATAAATAAATGGAGACATTTAACTTTAGATTTTATTAAACACACAAACCACTCAATAATAAAAAGATTGAAATGATTTCATTATTACATTATATTAATTTTTTTTTTAACAAAATTTCTATTAATCCATTTTAAAATTATAATAATAATCTTCAACCGCCTAGTGATTTGACTGTGATTTGACTGGTAAAGTTTACAGAGGTATACATACCCTACCCCCCCTATGGATTTGAACTTGTGACCTCTTAGGAGGAAACACATGTTCTTAACCATTAGACCTACTCATGTTGTATAATACAAATAAGAATACAAATATATATTTAAATTTTTAAAATGAAATACATATATTTAAACAAGTACATTTTTGGAAAAGATAATCCATAATTAATTACGCCGATAGGCGTATACCTATTGACCATCCTCAGAATTAATGGGATTTTAATCACAAAGATGAATTTTGTGGACACAATTTCATGTGCTACAAATATTCTTAGTTGTCATAGTAAATGAAGGATTGTGATTTTTGTAGAAATTTCAGACCCCAACCCAGTTTCAAGTCTCATTGAGACACATAGTTTAATGCCCAACCCACATTGCAAATTTAGGCTGCAAATTAGTAAGCAAAAATTTAAATACTCAAGAACATAAGCACATGCAGTCTGCTACAACAATATAACACATAAATAAATGCACCCATAAATTAACACATAGATATTTTGGTCAAACTTCGACCGTGGGAAAACCCACAAACGGAAAACTAGTGAGAGAGGGGATTTTTATTATTTTCAGAGCTCAGAGAAATATATTCTTACAACAGTCTTCTTCGTCATTTAATACACAGACTTGTCTCATTTTCCGTGCCCACAAACAACCTCAAAATGGGTGCTAAATAGCTCCTCGATTGATGTGCTGAGAAATCCATAGAGTACAACTATCATTGCATTTATTGTTGTACGTTTACCTAAAAAATCATGCCTATCTATTGTTATTGTTTTCCAGAAATTAATGGCAGCTCGATTCCTCGATTTATGTGCCAAACTTGCCCAAAAAAATGTGCATCTAACCTCCTTGATTTATGTGCCAACTTTCTACTGTACAACCTACTCATAATCCATACGGTACGACCCAGTACTCGTTGTGCCTTCCTTGATTTCTGTGTTGTCTCCCTGCCTTGAAATTTGTTCCCTTTTTTAGTAAGTTTTCCCTCCTTCTCTAGATCGACTCTCTCTTCTTCTTTCACTCTCGAAACCCATGAAGAATGGCAATGGAATGGGCACCTATTTCTCTAATTGGACCTCATGAGGGAAGGTGAAGGGTCATCTAATCTGACAGTGGAGGATAGACTAGATGGATGGTTGAGATC
>JASDQU011400556.1:57619-78401 GCA_032191745.1 Picea mariana | reverse complement strand
GCTCACTAGCTAGAAGCCAGATATCAAATGATAATCATACATGAATGAATGAGAAGAGACCCTTGCCTTTCCTTTATAATTTTTTCTCTCCTTGTCCCTCCAAAGTGACTTTCATTTTATTAATATTTAATTAATTAATTAAATCACTTTAATTAATTAATTAACCTTTTTTTCCTCTAAAAAACACCTTATCTCTCCTTGTGGCTTCCCTGGCCACTGAAAGTCACTTCTAACCATCCCATCCTGTAGTGTTGTTTCTCCCGATTCAAATGAGCTATTACATTGAGAGGTTTCTCCAAGTAATGTGCCCAAAATGACCTCTTCAGTGAATTCAATTGACTTATAGCTCAAAATAGTCAAGATCATGGGAATCATCAAAATGCAACGGAACCAAAGCCAACTTGTGTGGAATGGCTCATAATGATGGAATATGATGAGCAATGCGAGCTGGACCCCACAATGCCTCTCAATAACCCCTGTACTCGCTATAACACCCATCTGGCTACTTTGGTTATCTTAAACCTCTGTATTGTGATGATGTCCCAAAGTGGGGACATTACATTTTGTTGTTTGAAACTTTTGCACACCCCATTAACGATGTTCTACACTCTTTGAAATTTCCAACGATGGAGACTGTGCACCAATTGGAGTTTGTATGCAAAAGGTATGCCTCCCGCGAGTTGGCCTATCATGTTGACCACCATGGTATAAGAGAATTCCATGTCATCCCCCATTACTCATGAATATTGGGGATAGCCACATGAAGGATTTCAATAAGATTCTATAAGTTTTGAAACCCTACCATGATGTAGGGTTGAGGAAGTAAAAAGCATATCCTTAGATGGTTATTGGGTTATGTTAAATACCAGACCACTAGGAGGAGAAGGGGTTCCATTCTTTTTCATTATATCTTGTTCCATAGCTGAGCATAACATCGAAGAGTGGCTATGTGTGAGCATAATAGAGGAGGAGAGATCTTGTAGCATCCATATAGGCCACAAGTCAAAGGAAACTCCATGGAGAGTGCCTCGTACTTTGTACTTGCATCATTTCTATACCAGAGAAAAGAGAGCAGAGCAACCTCACCTTCTAGTTGGGTTTTCTCTCATATTGGGTTTCTTAGGTCATATCTTGTGTTTATTTGTGGATGGTGTGATTGTATTTTAATGTTCTCTATTTCCCACGTTTTATGTATTTCATGCATAAGAACAAAAATGTGTAACTAAATATTATGGAGATCTAAAGGAAAAATAACCTTAATAGTAAAGATTTTAGTATTTTATTAGATCTGTTGTGATGAACTGTTCCAGTGGAATATCCACATCAGTTTACAGATCAATTGCTAATTAAATTGCACATACATATAGATCTGTCTATGCAGATTCCAATAATATGATTTTTTTTTTCTTGATAGATATTAGAATTTTAAAATGTAGACATCTTCATTCTTGATACAACTTTTAATTTCCTTACTGATTTTACACACACACAAGTATGTACTAAGAGACACAATCTAAGAAATAAATAAAAATTGTTTGATTATGCCACTTCCCTCAAAACCTACACTAATGCTTGCCCTCATAATTTGTAGACTAAGATGATTTTCATAACTTAAAAAAATATAAAACTATCATCAATAGTTTTGAAAAAATATTTATGCACAATAACAAAGTGTTCTCTACAATTATACAAATTATTTTAAGAAAATTTCATCATTTAGGTACTCAACATCTACATACACATGCATTATATTTTTTTGGAAAAAGTAACACCACTATTAGAAAAAATAAATTTCACATAGTCATATAAACTTTAGTAAATAAAAATTATATATTTTGGAAGATACTTTGATTTCTTACATTTCATCTTTTTACATCATTTTCAAATTAGTTATAAATTTTACCTCGAATCATCTCTCTATTTCAAGATTTTGTTTTTCCATATTTGCATTACCATTAACAAATCTTGAAAGACCATCATTAACTTGTACCTACCCATAAAGATAATGATACAACAAACCAAGATAAGGATCCAACATACATTATAGACTTATTCATTTTATAAATAAATAAATAGCCTTACAATTTTAGTAGATTTAAATTAATAATAATTTAAAAAAAAAACATATATAATTTATATAATCTAATATAATAAATTTTAAAACCACAATTTTAATACCATTATATCTTATCTTAAATTGCAAATTAATCATTTTTAACTACATCCACATACCCATATATACTCCTACATGAAGTGTTAATACTAAACAAATATATAATTTATGTAATCTAATCTAGTAAATTTTAAAAACACAATTTCAATATCATTATATCTTATCTTAAATTGCATATTAATAATTGTTAACTACGTGCACATACCCATCTCTACTCCTACATGAAGTGTTAATACTAAACAATGTATTATTATATGCACATAGCTAATAAGAATAATTCAATATTATTTAATGATTAAATCCATTTAAGTATAAGTTTATTATAGTTAATAAATAATTGAAAAGTGAAATACCATGTGAAATTTGTAAAATTTAGTTTAATTTAATAGTTAATTCAATTTAGATATAAGTTTGATTATATCTTATCTTAAATTGCATATTAATCATTGTTAACTACGTGCACATACCCATATCTACTCCTACATGAAGAGTTAATATTACAGAATGTATTATTATATGCACATAGCTAACAAGAATAATTCAATATTATTTAATGATTAAATCAATTTTAAGTATAAGTTTATTACGGTTAATAAATAATAATTGAAAAGTGAAATACCATGTAAAATTTGTAAAATTAAATTTAATTAAATATAATAGTTAAATCAATTTGGAAGAAATCCTTGTAATTTGAATTATATTGGAAGAGAACTTTAAATGTATATGATTTAACGTTTTTTTTTAAAAGGGAATAACGTTAAATGTTTGAAGGATGGGACTTTATAGAAACTATAAATTATTGATGTATTATCATGTAATGCTAAGTAAAAAGGCATTTAGAATTTTCTTTATATAAGTCAAGTTAGTGAATAGCGAGTGTTATAAGTGGGTTAGTTGATGTATTATCATGTAATAATAAGTAAAAAGGCATTTATTTAGAATTTTCTTTATATAAGTCAAGTTAGTGAATAGTGAGTGTTATAAGTGGGTTACAACTAAGATGGTATTTTTATGTATTTAATGTTTATTATATTAAGGATGTTACTTTTAAACTATGAAACGTTAGATTAAATATTTTGATCATCATAAGTGTTGCATGTGAGTTTAAATTTAGTATTTTATAAATTTAATAATCAAGATTCAACCAAAAGATATAAAATTAAAAGTAGTTATTGGTGTGTGAGTCAAATCAATTGTTTTGGAATAATGTAACGTCCCACTTTTGTGTGCATTGAGTGAATTTATTCTTTGAGAACATTTTCTTGCAAGTGATCCGAGTTATTATATTTATTGGTCGTTTTGATTATGATTATGAGATATTATAGATTTGATGATATGTTATTTGGTTGTATTTACATAGACATGTGTTATTGATTATGTTTGCCTGAGTGTGCAGGAATTTGGACCTCGAGGATGCAGAGGCATCGATGAAACCCCTTGGACTTCGGAACGAGCCAGGGAGTGGAATGTTGGGTTTGAATGTTGTTGATGTGACATATGTACATATGATTAGATGTTATGATGATTGATTATTATTGTTGACATGATTCACTAATGGATGCAGGTTGACGATAGCTTGTCAAACAGACTCAGATATGGAGTAGAGGGGTCATGCACGAAAACCAAAGACATTGAGGGATAGGTGTGGCAGCAGCCCCGCCATAGGCTACCAACACTCTCGTCGTGGCTTGAATTGTAGGTTAACGATTACCTTGTTCAAGAAGACCCACGATGTCATGTGAGAAGACTATGACAGTCCCTCACGATGATTGTAAGGGGCACACAATAAGGCAGGGCCTTATTCCTTAGAGGCCCTTAATCTCCCACAATATTACCTGGAAGAGTATTGACTCCAGGGTTTGACATCTACCAAATTCAGTCAAGAGGCGAGTGGCACCCTTGGAGCACGTAGTGCGTCTTGAAGGGAACGCTGCACAAGGAAATCTGAAAGAGGTGTGTGGCACCCTTGGAGCACGTAATGTGTCTTGAAGGGCATGTCACGCAAGGAAAACAGAAAGAGGCGAGTGGCACCCTTGGAGCACCCAGTGGGTCCTGAAGAGAACATCATGATTTTAACTGGTAAGTGAATAAACCTAGTCGGCCTTAAAATGAATGATGTGATAAGTAAGGTTTAAAAATAAATTTTCCTAATAAAAGTGTCGCCCAACCTAGTGAAATTAAAACCTAGGTCTAAGTAGAACATGTGGTAAAAAAAATAAAATAATAAATAAACATGTAACAAGAAGGGGGGTAAGAAATTCAAACTTATTTATTAAAGTCAAAATTATAACGGAGGATTAAATTTAAAAAAAAGGGTAATGGTTGTTTTTATCAACATTTGCTAATTTATTTTTTATTTAAAAAGAAAAGAGGGTAAATAGTTGTTTTTATCTACACTTGCTAAATTAATTTTTAATTAAAAAAAAAGGAAAAGGGTAAATAGTTGTTTTTATCTACACTTGCTAAATTATTTTTTAATTAAAAAAAAAAAGGAAAAAGGGTAAATGGTTGTTTTATCTACACTTGCTAAATTGATTTTTTTTAGTTAAAAAGGAAAAAGGGGGAAACTTAAAGAAAAAAGAGAAACTTAAAGAAAATGGGAAATGTAAAGAAAAAGTTGAATGTCTAACTTAATAAGGAATCTTGCCTTTGGAACTTTCTAATTATGAACTCAACTAGGAATTAAGTAAGGCGTAAGTCACTTAAGAAGTGTAAGAGAATTTTGGGACACCGAGGAGCTTTTTTAGGAATTCTCTTAGGTGGATGAGGGAAATAAGAACATTTAATTAATTAATAAAATTGATTTTCTGGTGCAACTAGGGGATCAGGCGACATGTGTACAAGGGAGGTTTTTCAAAATTAATTAAATGAAAAAGTAATTTAATGATAATTTGGGAAACTAATTACTTGAAAACTCTATAAAAGAGATGGAGGAGGAGTATGGATCTCATATTTTTGTGTAACGTTACGCTGCTAAAATTTTATCTTGACTAAACTTTCTCTTGTGGGAGTTGGGATACCCATCTCGGGTAACGAGTAGTAGCTCGACCTTGCGAGGTGAGATGAGTGCTAGCACTCTCTGGTATTGTGTGCATGGCCCCTTTGCGACTGAGGGGGCTTAGGGGGGAGAAGAGTACCCCTAGCATTGGCTGGGAGGTACCGGTGAGGTCACATTGGTTGGCAAGTAGGAGCTAGATGGAGAGCATGCGGGACAACAACTTCAAAGCATTCACATTTGGCTAAGGCACACCTATCAAAGTTGTTACTTGCAATGAAATTTACTTTACACATGTTATTTTTCTGTGCTCGGTTGAAGATTTCATTGCCATGAGCTTTCTTGCACATGCTTTCCTATTGTATTTGTAATCCCCTTGTCACTTGATTTGTTCAATAAGAACCCACTGCTATCCACTGTAACATTTATTTATGAGTTAATGTCTCTTTGCACGTAGCCAAAATGAACCTCGGACTCAAAGCCTTGCCTACGTTCTTGTATCTCCTGCATGTGTTTTCTTTATTCATTGATTGCACTTTTATTTCATTATTTGTTTCTCCATGGAGAAGATTTGGATGCAGATTGTGTTTTATCCTCTGTTTCGTGATCCTTTAAGTTATTAGTCTGTGCATGAGCAGTCGGTCAGGAGTCGAATCAACGATCGACATTCCGATGTTTAAAGAATTAGATTCAAATGCCCTACTTTCCTGTGCATGGATAATAACTATAGGATCATCCTCTGCCCAACAAGGAATTATCTCCTGGGTGTTTATTCTCTCCAATCCACCATCGTTGTTTCTCTGCGTCGATTGATTCATTGTTGAATGATTAGTCTTGTGCCTTCTTGTGAATGAGTATCTTTTCATTTTGATTGATTCGTCTATGAATGATTAACCCTTGATCTCTGTGTTTTATTTTATGCAAATCTTTGCGTCCTCCCCAAAATTTTACTTTGCGATTCTCTTTTTATAGAGAGCTTTCACACCATGTTTTGATTGGCATTTTACATCGCCTTCCACCAATTTTTACACAATATTCTGGTTTGTATTTTACTGTTTCTTAGTTTTGGATCCTTATGGTTAATACACAATGATGTTTCTTGGTGTTTGATACACTGGAATATCATATTACACAATGATTTTTCCTGGCATTTGATACACTGCAATATCACATTACACAATGATTTTTCTTGGCGTTTGACACACTGCAATATCATATTACACAACAATTTTTCTTGGTGTTTGATACACTGTGATATCATATTACCCAACAATTTAATATTGTACCAATTTAATATTATTAAAGTCTGGTAATGATTTAATATTGTAGCGATTTAATATCGTTTAAATTCTGGTAGCGATTTAATATCGTTTAAAGTCTGGTAGAGATTTAATATTGTAGCGATTTAATATTGTTTAATATTGCAGTGATTTAGTATTGTTTAAGTCTGGTAGCGATTTAAGTTTGGTATTGTTTAAGTCTAGTAGCGATTTAATTGTTTAAACTATGATTAATCCCTGAGTAATGGGTAGTGATTTAAGATTGTTGACATCGATCTTGTATATATCAATAACAATGAATTTATAATTACAATATCATTAGACTACGTTTTTAATTGCAATATCCTTAGACTGCATGTATAATTGCAATATCATTAGACTGCACATGTATAATTTCAATATCATTATACTGCAATATCATATGACTGTGTTTTTATCACATTGACAGTTTTTTAATAGACAACCTTATCTCCGCGTTTTTGAACAGACAACATTATCACCTATTTAATAGACAACATTTTTGCATATGAATGACAATGAACTTATGGTTGAGTGTGATTGCATTGTGATGGTTGTTGTGTATAGATTCTTGACAACAAACTTAATAATAAACGTGTGTATAATTGCAATATAATTTCAATAAATGTGTGTATATAGATTCTTGACAACGATATCATGTGTTAATAGACATCAATTCATGCATTGAATGGACAACGATATCATTCATTTAATAGACAACAATACTATAATTGGTAGACAACGATATCACGTATTTAATAGATAGCAATATAAATGCCAGACAAACTTTATTAATAGATAGACTTATGTCTGTTAGATAGTGATATCAATGCTGGAAAACCATCTATTAATAGACAATGACAATATTGTTAGACAGTGAATTAATATTGCCTTATCAAGGTGAACAAACTTCACATAAAATTTTCTAAATAATCAAACTTTAATCAAATATTTTAACATACACTTAATTACATTAACTAACATGTCTAAGTAGGTACATTAACTAACATATCCTTTAAAGTGAAATGAACTTGAGGAAAATAAAAGTAGATTTGTTATACAAAGAAAATAATAATTTTTATTAATATTAAATGATATAAAAGTTCTAAATTATTTAATTTTATTAAAAATAATAGGATTGTCTTTTGTTAGACAGAGATATAAATGTTGAATTAATAGGAATTGTTAAACATAATGGTTCATTGGAATAATAGTTTAATATCTTGCGCAAGATTAATTGGTTGAGGGATTAATAATTTTATTAGCTAAACGATTAATAGTTTAACAATTGATTGGTTACTATGCACATTGTGCCTTAATTCGAATTGTAAATGGTGGTTGGTCATAGTTGTTTCACCACACTTGTTTCCTTGTAGAAACCAAGAAATCATTCGGTTAGTTGTGCAATTTAATTTGAGTGATGTCACCTTGTGTCTTGTCGACTTGTTGCTTGGGGTGTTTGGGTATAGTCTTCATGTATTTTTGAGAGTTGATTCGGTCTCCTAGTGTGCTAGATTTTTCTTGGGTTATTGGTCTAGATATATTATGTTGTGCCTTGGTTATTGTCATGCCTATTGCCTTGTGATTGCATGATTTCTGATGAGGGGATCATTGCGCACCCTGATGCATAGATGCGAATGATACCCTGGCCAGAGTCTTGTGCTTCCTGATGTAGGTGTTTTGTTCATTGTAATTTATATTGGTACTTGGTTCTGTAACACCTTAATATGATTGGGTTTGCACGTCGTAGAGGTTTCTAGTTATTGGTTGTTGAAGTCGATGTGTCGAGTTGTTGATGTTGTCCTTTAGCTTGTAGGCGTTATCTTTCTTATGTTGAGTGGGTAGTCGTTTTTATCTCTCTATTGATTATCACATGTTTCGTCGAGTTGCATGATGTACTAATATGATGGGTCATTGTTGTCTAATGCCTGAATGCGTAAGTTGTGTTCGTCTTCAATTTGTGTTGATTAATTATTGTCGTTGATTCCTTCCTTCTTAAAACAAAAACAAATTTGCACTTGCTTGCATCTCATGTGGTCGTAATGATGGGGGTCATTACATATGGTATCAGAGCAGTTTGACTCGCGACTTGGGATCACTATGGATTCTGTTGATTAGGTATTTGATTGTAATGTTGCTAATTAAAATGATTTGTGTTCGTGCAGGTAATCATTGTTAAAGGACGTTGTGGAGGTAGACGACAAGGTGTTAGGGGAGGAGGCGTGACGCCTCTAATAACATCCACACCCGAGGGGTCTAACCGCCATGGAGACAAACAAGTTGTCAGGCAGGAACAAATAGTTGTGGGTGATGTGGTTGGGCTGATGAGGTCCTTTCAGCGGATGTCTAAGGCACTGATCAGTCGTTTGGATAAAGATGAGGCCAGGGCGCCGACACCCCTTGAGGGTCCATCGTGCGCTTCGGTCAGGATTGGTAGAATTCATCGCGAACTCGAGAAGGCCAAATTTCTCGAGTTCTTTGGTGCCCCGGACAGCGCAGCCGCCGGGGCATGGTTGGAGAATATGGCGATGTGCTTTTCACTTCGCGACTATACCTCCAACATGAAGGTCTACATGACGTTCTTTCAACTGAAGGAGAGCACTCTTCTATGGTGGAATATGCTCCTACCACAATTGAACATGGTCGTCGAAGACATGTCATGGGAACTGTTCGAGGAACAGTTCTGGGAGACGTATCTGTTTGAGGAATTCATTGAGCATCAGTTCAAATTGTTCAACGCCTTGCGGAAAGGTGACCGTACAATGCCCAAGTACAAGGCCCATTTTATGGAATTGCTTCGATATACTCCGCACCTGAAAACCGATAAACTTAAGGTCAACAAGTTCTTGTTTGGCCTTAATGTCAACATTCGTGCAAAGTTTAGGATTTTTATGCCTCAAACCTTACATGATGTCATCCAAAAGGCCCTCATAGTAGAGGAGGAGCTTATTAGTGCGGTTCAGAGTAGGACTCCAGTGAGACCAGCAACGTAGGTGTCATCTGGTGCGCAGCAACGTCAGACACTAGCTAGACACTAACCAAGATATCATGGCTTTTAGAGAGGATCCACTTTCACTACACCTTGGCTATCAACACCTCAACAACAGACTCCTTACCGAGGACCACAACACCAACAACAACGTCGACTGTAGAAACAACAGTTTAGGTATGTTCAGTAGAACAGACCAGGGTGCCAGGCTGGTGGGCCGTCAACTTCTACTTTGGGTACCAGGAGTATTGGACCGAAGAAAGGGTGTTGGACATGTGGGGAGACACATTACCAGCACGATTACCCAGTGGCGAGGACTAGAGCATCTGGACCAGTCGGACCCACTACCATGGGAGATTTGGGCAAGGCCCATCAGATTCATGCAACAATGAATAACTACCAAGTAGAGCACCATTCGACTGTGCTCGAGATGTCAGGTACCGTCCTTGACCAGACCCTTAGTATTTTGATAGATCTAGGTGCTATAGAGAGTTTCATTTATGGGGAAATGCTAAAAAGAATTAATTTAAAGGCACTCGAACATGATGAGTTTAGCTTTGTACAAATGGCTTATGGAGCCAAACAGAAGGTTGGTGGGAAGGTTACGGGTTGTAGCCTTAACCTAGGAGAGTTTGTCACTAGGGCCAACTTGTACATCATGATATTAGGATCTTATGACGTCATGATCGGTATGGATTGGTTGGAATTACATGAGGCAATACTCAACTGTAAGATGAAACGGTTGAGCTTGGTCGATGATGAGGGACAGAGATGCATGATTGTAGGTCGGAACTAGGGATTTTTCCTGAGGTTTATCTCTTCCTTGCAACTATGGAAGAGCATGCGCAAGGGATGTAAACTTTATGCGATCCTTGCGTTAAACGAGAAGCGAGTAGCGAAAGGTCTAGAATACCTTCCGGAGGTGAGAGAGTTTGTGGACGTCTTCCCTGAGGAGTTACCTGGGATGTTGCTGGAGAGGGAGTTGGAATTCAC
This sequence comes from Picea mariana, assembly GCA_032191745.1. Classification (NCBI taxonomy): domain Eukaryota; kingdom Viridiplantae; phylum Streptophyta; class Pinopsida; order Pinales; family Pinaceae; genus Picea; species Picea mariana. Next base: position 67,953 of record JASDQU011400556.1, on the reverse strand, counting down.
CATCGACTTAAAACTAGGAACTGAACCGATAACAAGAAAACCTTATTGGATGTCGACCCCCGGAGTTATAGGAGTTGATAATACAACTGAAGGATTTGTTGGACCTAAGACTCATATGTCCAAGTGTGTCACCGTGGGGTGCACCTATTATTTTCATGCGAAATAAGGATGGGTCGTGGAGACTTTGCATTGACTACCGTCAATTGAACAAGGCAACGATCAAGAATCAATATCCGTTGTCAAGGATTGATGATCTATTTGATCATATGAAGGGTGCGACGGTGTTTTCAAAGATTGACTTGAGATCAATGTATCACCAGTTACAAATCAAGGAGGACGACATCTCTAAGACTACCTTTAAGACGAGTTTTGGACATTACGAGTTTACTATTTTACCTTTTAAACTGACAAACACCCCTGGGGTATTTATGAGTTTGATGAATGAGGTGTTCCGCGAATACTTGGACAAGTTCATCCAAGTATTCATGGATAATATTTTGATTTACTCTTGGAATATGGAGGAGCATGACAAGCACTTGTGCTTGGTACTACAGTGTCTGCGAGAGAACAAATTGTATGGGAAATTGTCTAAATGCTCATTTTATCAATCGAAGATTCACTACTTGGGGCATGTCATCTCTGACGAAGGTATCACTGTGGATCCAACAAAGGTAGAGGCTATTATGGAATGGCCTACGCCAAAAAATGTCCCTGAAGTACGTATCTTCATGGGTTTATCAGGATACTATCAACGGTTCGTCCAGAGTTTTTCGAAGATAGAAAATCCGATTACGAAATTGCAGAAGAAGAAAAAGAAGTTTGTTTGGACCGAGAAATGCATGGAAGCATTTTGGAGGCTCAAAGAGATGTTGACAAAAACACTGATACTAAATGTTCCTAACATGGACACGAACTTCTTGGTATGCACTGACTCATCGAAAGAAGGCTTAGGCAGAGTCTTGATGCAAGACGGTCTAGTGATCTCTTACATCTCAAGAAAGTTGAGAAGGCATGAGGAGAACTATGCGACGCATGATTTGGAGTTGTTAGCCATTGTTTATGCCTTGAGAGTTTGGAGACATTACCTAATTGGATGGAAATTCGAACTAAAAACGGACGATTGTGGACTACATCACATCTTTACGCAAAGTGACTTGAACGCGTGACAACGATGTTGGTCAGAATTTCTTAATGAGTACGATTTCGAGTTTACTTACATAAAGGGAACAATGAACAGAGTGGCAGATGTGTTGAGTCAGAGACCACAAATCTTTTCAGTGATGCCTCTTTAGAAGAATCTACGTGAAAAGATTCTAACCTTATAGTACGACGATGACTGGTACAAATAGGTCAAGGGTTTTATCAGATAAAACACAATGATGGTTCCAAAATTTGAAGGATTTACTATGGGCAACGACGAATTATTGAGATTTAAAGGTTGAATTTACATATCTCCCAACGACGAGTTGAGGAGTTTGATCCTAAACGGGGCTTACAGAGCAATGTACATGGCTCATCCTAGAGTCACGAAGATGAGGGCATACCTTAAACCCTTATTATTCTAGAAAGGAATGAAGGCAGACATAGTCAAATATGTGGCAAGATGTCTAGAATGTCAGCAGGTGAAGGCTGAGCATAGACATCCAATAGACTACTACAACCACACGCTATTCTAGAATCAAAATGGGAGGTCATTTCGATGGATTTCATTGTTGGATTTCCACTGATGGCAAGGAGACACAACTCGATTTTTGTGGTAGTCAATACTCTGACGAAGAGTGCTCATTTTATTCATGTGCGTACAACGTATCAGGCACCTAAAATAACTAGATTTTTCATTAATGATATTGTGAGGTTGCATGGTGTGCCTAAAAGGATTATATCTGATAGCGGATCGGTGTTTACCAGACGATTTTGGACTAGTTTTCAAGAGGCCTTGGGAACCCAACTTAACTTTAGCACCATGTATCACCCAGAGACAGACGGGAAAACCGAACAAACAAACCAAATCTTGGAGGACATGTTGTGTATTTACGTTATGGACCAACAAAAGTGTTGGGAACAATTCTTTCCATGGGTAGAGTTTGCATATAACAACAGTTATCAAAGCACCATTAAGATGGCGCCTTTTGAGTTTCTTTACAGGAGACCGTGTTGGACGCCTTTGAGTTGGGAGCAACTTGAGGATAGAGTCCTGTTGGGAACATAAGTGATCCAAGAAATGGAAGATCAAATGAAAACAATAAGACAAAGGATCAAAGAAGCACAAGATCGACAAAAGAGTTATGTCGATGCACATCGTGTCGATCATAGCTATGAAGTTGGCGATCGAGTCTTCTTACGGGTGAAACCACATAATACTTTGATCAAGTTTGGAAATGATGCTAAACTCTCTCCTAGGTTCGTGGGACCTTTCGATATTGTCGAAAAGAAGTGGTTGGTGGCCTATCGACTAGCCTTGCTTGATTCTTTGAGGCATATGCATGGTGTTTTTGATGTATCTATTTTGAGACATTATATTAGTGACCCTACACATGTTATTGACATCAGTTCCTTGCAGGTATCTGATGAGGGTGCGCTCACAGTTGAGCCAATCCGCATCCTAGACCATCTCATTCGACAACTATGACATCGAATAGTAGACCAGGTCAAGGTCCAATGGGACAACTATAGTCCGCACTCAACGACCTAGGAGGACGCATATGATATTCACCAACAATTTCCATTTTTGTTTGAGAGATAGACTTATGATACTCTGATACCCTTTATATTGACACTTATATACTGTGAAACTTCGGGACAAAGTTTAAACTAAGAGGGGGTGTATGTAACATCCCGCTCTTGCACACACTGAGCGAACTTATTCTTTGAGGACACTTCCTTGCAAGTGAATCGGGTTATTATATCTATTAGTCGTTTTGATTATGATTATGAGATATTATGGATTTGATGATATGTTATTTGGTTGTATTTACATAGACAAGTGTTATTGAATGGGTTCTCCTGAGTGTGTAGAACTTTGGACCTCGAGGATGCAGAGGCATAGATGAAACCCCTTGGACTCTGGATCGAATCAGGGAGTGGACTGTTGGGTTTGAATGTTGTTGATGTGACATATGTACATATGATTAGATGTTATGATGATTGATTATTATTGTTGACATGATTCACTAATGGATGCAGGCTGACGATAACTTGTCGACCAGACTCACATATGGAGTAGAGGGGTCATGCACGACAACCAAAGACATTGAGGGAGAGGTGTGGCAGTAGCCCTGCCACATCCTACTAGCACTCTCATCGTGGCTCAAACTGTAGGTTAACGATTACCTAGTTTGAGAAGACCCATAATTTCGTGAGGGCAGACTGTGACAGTCGCTCATAATGATTCTAAGGGACGTGCAATAAGTCAAGGGCCTTAATCCTTAGAGGCCCTTAATCTCCCACAAGATCACCTGGTGGAGTATTGACTCTAGGGGTTTGACATCTACCAAATTCAATCAAGAGGCAAGTGACAGCCTTGGAGCACGTAATGCATCTTGAAGGGCACATCGCGCAAGGAAAACAAAAAGAGGCAAGTGGAACCCTTGGAGCAACTAGTGTGTCTTGAAGGGCACATCGCACAAGAAAAACAGAAAGAGGCAAGTGGCACCCTTGGACCACCTAGTGTGTCCTGAAGGGCACGTCGCGATTTTAATTGGTAAGTGAATAAACCTAGTCGACCTTAAAATGATTGATGTGATAAGTAAGATTAATTTTTTTTTTTCCTAATAAAAATGTCGCCCAGCCTAGTGAAATTAAAACCTAGGTCTAAGTAGAACATGTGGTAAAAAATAATAATAATAAATAAACATGTAACAAGAAGGGGGGTAAGAAATTCAAACTTATTTATTAAATTCAAAATTGTATTGGAGGATTAAATTTTTAAAAAGGGGTAATGGTTTTTTTTATCTACATTTGCTAATTTAATTTTTAGTTAAAAATAAAAGAGGGTAAATAGTTCTTTTTATCTACACTTGCTAAATTAATTTTTAATTAAAAAAAAAAGGAAAAAGGGTAAATAGTTGTTTTTATCTACACTTGTTAAATTAAGTTTTAATTAAAAAGGAAAAAGAGGGAAACTTAAAAGAAATAGGAAACTTAAAGAAAAAGGGAAATTTAAAGAAAAGGGGAAACATAGAGAAAAAATTGAATGTCTAACTTAGCATGGATGATTTTAGCGGCTAAATTTCGCTCATGGGCTATTTTTTCATGGTTTTTCCAAAAACAAGATTCGCTATTTTAAAAATGATTCACCCAAGTTCTATAGCATAAAATTATTTTACCTTAAAAATTGCCAAAATTTTATAAAAACTATATAAAATACTTAGAAATTTGAATATTTTTACAAAAATATCCCCAAACATTTATAGTTCACATATGAAGGATTAGTAAGATTTGCCAAGGTTTCTACATTTTAAAATAAATTTCCATCCTTAAAATCATCCCTGTAACTTAGTAAGGAATCTTGCCTTTGGAACTTTCTAATTATGAACTCAACTAGGAATTAAGTAAGGCGTAAGTCATTTAAGAATTGTAAGGTAATTTTGGGACACCGAGGAGTGTTTTTAGGAATGCTCTTAGGTGGATGAGGGAAATAGGAACATTTAATTAATTAATAAAATTGATTTTCTGGTGCAACTAGAGGATCGAGAGACATGTGTACAGGGAGGTTTTTTGAAATTAATTAAAGAAAAAACAATTTAATGAGAATTTGGGAAACTAATTACTTTAAAACTCTATAAAAGAGATAGAGGAGGAGGAGTATGGATCTCATCATTTTGCATATCATTACGCTACTGAAATTTTATCTTGATTGAACTTTCTCTTGTGGGAGTTGGGATACCTAACTCAGGTAACGAGTTGTAGCTTGAGTTTGCGAGGCAAGCTGGGTGCTAGCATTCTCTGGTGTTGTGTGTGTGGCCCCTTTGCGGCTTGGGGGGCTCAGGGGGGAGAAGAGTACCCCTAGCATTGGCTGGGAGGTACCAGTGAGGTCACATCGATTGACAAGCGGGAGCTGGATGTAGCGCACGTGGGACAACAACTTTGTAGCATTCACATTTGGGTAAGGTATGCCTACCAAAGTTGTTACTTGCAATGAAATTTAATTTACACATGTTATTTTTCTGTGCATAGTTGAATATTTCATTTCCATGAGCTTTCTTGCACATGCTTTCCTATGGTATTTTTAATCCTCTTATCGCTTGATTTATTCAATAAGAATCCTTTCTATCCACTGTAACCTTTATTTATGAGTTAATGTCTCTTTGTGTGTGGCCAGAATGAGCCCCAGACTCAAAACCTTGCCTGTGTTCTTGTATATCTTGCCTACGTTTTCTTTATTCCTTGATTGCACTTTTATTTCATTATTTTCTTCTCCACAGAGAAGATCTAGATACAGATTGTGTTTTATCCTTTGTTCCATGATCCGTTCAGTTATTAGTCTGTGCTTGAGCAGTGGTCCAGGAGCCGAATTGATGGTCATCACTCCGGTGTTTAAAGACTTAGATTCAAATGCCTTGCTTTCCTATGCATGGATAATAACTGTAGGATCATCCTCTACCTAGCAAGGAATTCTCTCCTGGGCGTTTGTTCTCTCTAGTCCACTATCGTTGTTTCTCTGCGTTGATTGATTCATTGCTAAATGATTAGTCTTGCGCCTTCTTGTGAATGTGTATCTCTGCGTTTTGATTGATTTGTCTTTGAATGATTAACCTCTGATCTCTGTGTTTTCTTTTATGCAAATCTCTACTTCCTCCCCAAAATTTTACTCTGCGATTCTTTTTTTATAGACAACTTTCACACCACGTTTTGCTTGGCATTTTACATAGCCTTCCACCAGGTTTTACACATAATTTTGGTTTGGATTTTACTGTTCCTTAGTTTTTCATCCTTATGGTTAATACACATCTATTTTTCTTGGCGTTTGTTACTCTACAATATCACATTACACAACATTTTTTCCTTGCGTTTGATACACTGTAATATCACATTACACAACGATTTTTCTTGGCATTTGACACACTGCAATATCATATTACACAACGATTTTTCTTGGCGTTTGATACATTGCGATACCATATTACCCAACGATTTAATATTGTTCAAGTATGGTAGCGATTTAATATTGTAGTGATTTAATATCGTTTAAAGTCTAATAGCGATTTAATATTGTAGCGATTTAATATCGTTTAAAGTCTGGTAGCGATTTAATATTGTTTAATATTGCAGTGATTTAGTATTTTTTAAGTCTGGTATTGTTTAAATCTGGTAGCAATTTAATTGTTTAAACTCTGATTAATCCCTGAGTAATGGGTAGCGATTTAAGATTGTTGACAACGATCCTATATATACCAATGACAACAAATTTATAATTGCAATATCATTAGACTGCGTTTTTAATTGCAATATCATTAGACTGCGTTTTTAATTGCAATATCCTTAGACTTCCTGTTTAATTGCAATATCATTAGACTGCGTGTATAATTGCAATATCATTAGACTACAATATCATATGACTGTGTTTTTATCACATAGACAATTTTTTAATAGACAACCTTATCTTCGCGTTTTTGAACATACAACATTATCACATATTTAATAGACAATGTTTTTGCATATGAATGATAGTGAACTTATGACTGAGTGTGACTGTGTTGTGATGGTTGTTGTGTATAGATTATTGACAATGAACTTAATAATAAACGTGTGTATAATTGCAATAAATGTGTGTATATAGATTCTTGACAACGATATCATAATTACTAGACAAAGATATCATGTGTTAATAGACAACGATTCATGTATTGAATGGACAATGATATCATTCATTTAATAGACAACAATACTATAATTGGTAGACAATGATCTCACGTATTTAACAAATAGCAATAAAAATTCTAGACAACCTTTATTAATAGATAGCATTATGTTTGTTAGATAGTGATATCAATGTTGGACAACCATCTATTAATAGACAACAACAATATTGTTAGACAGTGAATTAATATTGTTTTATCAAGGTGAACAAAGTTCACATATACTTTTCTTCATATTCAAACTTTAATCAAATATTTTAACATACACTTAATTAGCTTAACTAACATGTCTAAGTAGGTACATTAAATAACATATCCTTTAAAGTGAAATGAACTTAGGAAAATAAAAGTAGATTTGTTATACAAAGAAAATAATATTTTTTATTAATGTTAAATGGTATAAAAGTTCTAAATTTATTTGATTTTATTAAAAATAATAGGATTGTCTTTTATTAGGCAGAAATATAAATGTTGAATTAATAGGAATTGTTAGACATAATGGTTCATTGGCGTAATAGTTTAATATCTTGCGCAAGATTAATTGGTTGAGGGATTAATAGTTTTATTAGCTAAATGATTAATAGTTTAACAATTGATTGGTTACTATGCACCTTGTTCCTTAAGTTGAATTGTAAATGGTGATTGGTCATAGTTATTTCACCACACTCGTTTTCTTGTAGGAACCAAGAAATCCTTCGGTTAGTTGCACAATTTAATTTGAGTGATGTCACCTTGCGTCTTGTCGACTTGTTGCTTAGGGTGCTTGGGTATATTCTTCATGTATTTTTGACAGTTGATTCGGTCTCTTAGCGAGCATGATTTTTCTTGGGTTATTGGTCTAGATATGTTATTTTGCACCTTGGTTACTGCCACGCCTATCGCCTTGTGACAGAATAATTTCTAATGAGGGGATCATTTCGAGCCCTGATGGATAGATGCAAATGATAACCTGGTCGGAGTCTTGTGCTTCCCAATGTGGGCATTTTGTTCATTGTAATTGATATTAGTACTTGGTTCTGTAACGTCTTAATGTGATTGGTTTTGTGCGCCGTAGAGGTTTCTAGTTACTGGTTCGAAGCCGATTTGTCCGGTTGTTGATGTTGTCCTTTAGCTTGTAGGATTTGTCTTGTTTGTGTCGGGCGAGTAGCCGTTTTTATCTGTTTATTGATTATCGCATATTTTGTCCAGTTGCATGATGTACTAGTATGTTGTGTCGTTGTTGTCTGTGGTCTGAATGCGTAAGTTGTCTTCATCATCAAGTTGTATTGATTAATTATTGTCGTTAATTCCTTCCTACTTAAAACAAAAAAAAAAATTACACTTGCTTGCATTGCATGTGGTCATAACGATGGGAATCGTTACAAATAATGATAGTCTATGTCATAAATTCATAACGATTAGCTTAGAATACAATACATCTTAAAGAGGAGAAGAATGGTATATGACCATGAAACTTATTAGTTGGACTAGCAAATTCCAAAATTAAACATATGATAGTAATACAAGAGACCCACATAATTGGTTAAACTATTACATTCTGAAAATCATGATCATAATTGGTTAAACTATTACCCTCGAAAAATTATGATCAACAGTCCATCCATTATTTTGAAGGAAAATAAACTCTAGTACTCTCTTATGAAATATGGTATTCCCGTAGAGAACATTATATTAAAGAAATAGAAAGTTGGTAAATTATGCTTACAGTGTCAGATTTATGAGATTTACAATCTACAACAAAAATTTATGCACTGTCATGACTAAAATGGTGTAGGAATCCACAATTTTAGAATTAACAATGTTATCCAACTTAGACCCTGAATATGAAAAAAACTAAAGAACTACTACACCGAAAATTCGATATACAGCTGCTAAACAACATTAAATTGTTGCAATTAAATTCCATGCATGGTGACGATAGGATTTGTAAGGAAATCATTATATTGGATAAAATTTAGTAGTAAGGTAGTAATAAATAAATTAATTAGATAGTATGAGAGATCCAGAAAAACAATGAAACTAAATATATATAAAATAAAAGAATTTAGGATTTGTGATTTGAGTTATTACCATATGTATATTTTATATTATTTAGTGTTCTAAATTTAAAATTTATTTATGCATTTTTATAAAAATAAGCTGTTAGATGCATTGATTTCAGTATATTACATAGATTTCAGTATTTGTACTGGACTAAATTGTTGGTTGCATTGATTCTAGTGTTTGTAAGTTGTTGGTTGCATTGATTCTAGTGTTTGTATAATAGACAATTTTGATTGTTTTATTTTGTGCATTAATATTAGTGTTTTTAAAATGGATAAAGGCTATATGAAAAATATTTTCTCACTATTTAGTAATGGGGCATTGAATAATTAATCATTTATATGGTTTGAGATTGTGATGATAGAAAATCTATGGAACTAAGAAAATATGAAATAAAATAATGTTAGATTAAGATTTAAGCTATTAGAAAATTTGCAGTCTTTATTCCTTAGTGTTTTAAAATTAAAATTGTCTTTTTCATTCTCATAAAATAAGGTGCCTATAGGTTTCAGTGTTCTCAGATTCAATAAAGTTAGACTAAGTTGTTTGGAGCATTAGTTTTACTATATTGCATTGATTTGAGCATTTTTCATTCTCATAAAATAAGGTGCCTATAGGTTTCAGTGTTCTCAAATTCAATAAAGTTAGACTAAGTTGTTTGGAGCATTAGTTTTACTATATTGCATTGATTTGAGTATTGGTACATTATTGGTATGGTGGATAAATTTAATTATTCTATTTCATGCATTGATTTTAGTGTTGTGTATGTATCATTTCATTTTATTAGTTAACATCTATGATATGTTTTATGTTTTCTCTTTATTATAGAGTTTTGATTATAATAGTTAATTATTCAAATTATCATTCTAAATTCATTAAATTAAATATGGATACTAGCATTTCCTTAGCCTTTCCTTATAAATATAAATATAATTACTTTTACTGTAGTGCATTGATTATTGGTAAGGTGGATAAATATAATTATTATATTCCATGCATTGATTTTAGTGTTTTGCATGTGGGGGGCATTATAATAGTTAATTATTCAAATTATCATTCTAAATTCATTAAATTAAATATGGATACTAACATTTCCTTAGCCTTTCCTTATAAATATAAATATAATTACTTTTACTATAGTGCATTGATTTCAGTATTGGTACATTATTGGTATGGTGGATAAATTTAATTATTATATTTCATGCATTGATTTTAGTGTTTTGCATGTTGGGGGGCATTATTAGAGAAAAGTATATACACTATATACTTTTTTCTAATAATGCCCCCCTCCCCACCCCCTCCTACCCTCTTAAAAGTATATAGTATATATACTTTTCTCCCACACTATATAATTTTCTCTAATAATGCCTCCGCCCTCCCACCCTCTGAAAAGTATATAGTATATATACTTTTCTCTAATAATGCCCCCCCCCC
>JASDQU011400556.1:33708-53947 GCA_032191745.1 Picea mariana | reverse complement strand
GGTTAGGTTTTTGGATGTCTAGGACTTTTGGCATTCCCATTTATTTAAAAAAAGGCCTTCAGAGCCTCATTGTAACCATCTTCTTGCGAATGCGAGTAGCCGTCACATCTCTTCTCAAAGATAAGCTGCCACCATTCTAGCAAGTCTTTCACTCTGTATTTTAGAGTCTCTGTACCTTTCTTTCATTAATCTCCACTCTCATTTCATGCCGAAAATAATCCGGATCAGAGATGGTCCACTATAGCCTGCAAATTGATTTCCTTTTGGTCATGCTCTCCACTGTTGTTGGGTCACGACCTATCCTGTAGCTGACTGTTTTGGGATTTTCTGAGATATTTCCTTCACAAATCTATGTCTGGGAAGGGTTTGTGATTCTATCAAAGGTCTGGTAGTATTGATTCGATCCTTGGTTAAGACTATTGTTTGTTGTTTGTGTTTTCAATTGAATTTGAGGTATTGAGTGTTTTATTTGGCTTTCTTGCTTGAGTGAGTTTATTGCTTAGAGAGTAGTGACCTAAGAAACATCTCTATAACGTATTTTCAGATATGGTAGTGTGTCTTTCATCCTTTTACATTCAGTTTATGTGTGTTGAGAGACTTTGCATTGCTAGATCCTTTTCCAATTTTTGGGTTTTGATCTCATATAGACATTGGCATGTGTTTTCATGCATCACTATGAATATCATATAGCCCTTAGCTTGTTGGTTTTTGCTGGTTTAATTTTCATATTCATTACTCTATCAGGTTAAGAAAAGTTTTCATTTCATAAGTGTCCTAGGGTAAAGCTTTTGAGTGTCTTGTTTCAAGATTACATTGGTATGTTTAGATTTTGAGGATTTTGTTCATTTTCTTTGGTTGTATTGAATGGTTAATGAGAGAATGTGGGGTTGTTGTTTTGGTTTAAAAATACGAAAGAGAAAATACCTCTTCCCTTCCTTTATATAGGGTTCATTGAATGAAAAGTTGCATTCTTTGCATACATATTTTTTCTTTTTTTGGACTGGAAAGTATCGAAACACCACTAAAGTTTCATCTCATTTCCCTTTAGTAATCAATAGCCTAAGAAGAAAAATTCTTAATTTAAAATTCATTAGACCTTTTTCTTCATAGAAAACCTAACGGGCTCCAGAAATGGCATCTTTGTATGCCATCTTTTCCTACTTTTAACCTCTTTCCACTTACCTAGACCTTGCATCAATCCATTATTATGTGGGATTTAGAATTAATGTTTTTCCATTAAATTTATTTAGTACTTTACATGAAGTTATGATTAAACATTAGAAAAATATCATATTTTCATTTATCTTTGAGTTAATTTGCAAAGATGATATGTTGGACATGTTTTTGTGCAGATTGTGATTTGGCCACGGGGGATGTTTTGGTTCCAATTTCTACAACACTCATTTTTCAGTTGTTGCAACTTGCCAGGGAACTATTCTTCATTGCAAATCCCATTGCTACAAATCACATTGTTGCAACTCCACCTATGTTGCAACTTGCCTAAAGTACAGTTGTTGCAACTCTCATTGTTGGAACTCCATGTGTGTTGCAACTCGCCTGAAGTACAATTATTGAAACTCCATCTGTGTTGCAACTCACCTAAAGTATAGTTGTTTCAACTCTCATTGTAACAACTCCACCTATGTTGCAACTCGTCTAAAGTACAATTGTTGCAACTCCCGCTACTGCAACTCGTTCAAGGAACCTTGCACCGTCGAAACTGTGAGCCATTCTATCACATATTGTTCATTTATGGATTTATGAAATAATAATATTACTCCAATAAAATCAAAGATACAGAGATAATTTTTCAATTCCAAGACAAAATATTAGTTTAAGTGGTTAACCAAGAATCTTGGAATTTTTGGGCAAACGATCTTGGAGTTATTTATTATTTGATAATTGTTAGCAAAAGATCTTGGAAGTTATATTGTTTGCTAATTGTTAGAAAAATATATTGGAATTATCCATTAATTTCTAAATATTAGTTGGGAACTATTTGTTATTTAGGAAATTATTGTAACCACTAAGGATTTATTAAATCCATAAGTGAGTTTATTTAGATATTTGTTATTTCTAGTTTCCATTCAATCTATGTATAAAAGAGAGCACTCTCTCCATTATTATGGGAGGACTCTTAGAGCAATGTCCAAATGACAATGGAATGATTCATTAAGCTTTTATTTCATTTTTTTTAAATTGTAGTTTTATAATTTCCATAGTGCGTGATTTAATTAATTAATTTATTTTATTTTCTTTGTATATTTGTAATAGATTGTTTTTTTATTAGTTTAATTAATTTAATTAATTCATGTTGTAAGCGTTGATATAAAATAATATCAACACTGTGTTCTATGGAGGCAGTTCCCACTCCAATATAATAGAGTATTGTGTAGCTTAGGTTGTTTTCTTTAATTTCCCGTTGTGTGATTTAATTATGAAAGTTGTTAATTATTTGTTGTGAGATTGAATTTTTTTTATGTTGTTAATTATACAGGATGGATTGTATTTATCCAGTCATGCAATTGATTGTTCACATAGGATTTTATTTCATTATGTGCTTAACATAATTATTGACATTGTTGTTCGGAGTAGTGACATGGATCATCTTGGCAAGGATTGGGCCCTGATTTTGAGGATTTAGTTAATTTCTTTACGAGCAAGTAGTTATCAATTTCCTTTCAACACGTGTGATTTATTTTCAGCAAGCGTGGTATGAATTTCAATTTTTGCAAGAGTAATTTAGAGTTTCATTCTACAATTAGTTTTACTACACATAGTTGGGGTTTCTTTGGGAAACAATTGAGTCATATTCTTGATACCTGCAACTGGTGTGAATTTCCTTTCCAACACAATAGTTAACATATTTACTTTTATGCAAGTGAGACATTTACTTTCCTGCCTATGTGTTTACATTCTTGCAAGTGTGATATTTCAATTCCTACAAGTGTCATTTAATTTCCACAGTTTGTAGAACCTTTCCAAATCTTGAGAATTGTCTATACTCTGACCATAAACCTAATCATTGATACTATGAATACATATCAAACCAATGGGAGAGTAGAATCTAACTTGCATATACAGTGTATGGTATGTCGCAAGTTCCATATGAGCCCCAGATTGGTAATTAAATGCACAATCTTTTTAGTTGTCTTTCTGAGAAATTAGAAAGGTAATTAAAAATCTTGTCAAAACCAACATTAGACTAGGATATAGGGCCTTGGTGTAGGATTGGAGAGTAAATTATTCAAGGCCACAAAAAAAAAACCTAGAATTCACTAGTGAGTGCATAAGTCCATTGTCACAACGAGTGTTTTCCAAGAAGCTCTCTAACATAGGAGTTAAGAACTAGGTCACACTAGGGCAAGTGGAGTGATATCCCATCTCTCCTTGTTTTGGTGTCTGTTGGACTACTACATGTATGAGGGTTTCGATAGTGTCACACCTCTCTGTGAGGTAGTGTTTCTTGGAGCTTCAGGCTTAGTTTCCCTGCCCATATGCGTGGTCCTAAGCCATAATTATTCACCTAGTCATTGATTATGATGTGGTAACCGTAGTGGTCTTTCCTAGGTATATATAGAGGTGATTGTGGATGGGAAGTGTCTACAGTACCTGGGGTAGATGTCGAACCTTTATTTCAGCTCCTCTAGAGGGTTCTCATATTCACAAGGGTACTTGCACCAGTAAGGGCTATTAAGTGTGGGTTACAATAACTGTCACTCACACCTTCACTAGCCAAAACTTTGGGGACTTGGAATCCCCCAGATGGTTGGTTTTCAAAGGCCCCTTTATCCACTAGTTTTCATATTGAAAGCCTATATTTTCTAGGGGTTTTATATCTGGTTATGTATCTAGGTCGACTGTAGGTTGATTCTTGTTTATTTTCATAATACATTTTATTCACCATGGTTGACCAACCTCATTGTTGGTCCCGTAGACAACATGTAATTTCTCTGTAACTGAAGGAACAACCACCTATTAAGAAGAGGTTGGTATCCATTATAGATGACATAGAGCTTATATATTCAAAGAGGTATTCTAAGGAGAATGAGTGAGTAGATTTTATAATGGTTGATGAAATTACTTCACCCAATTTTAACCTTCCTTTGACCAATTTTTTCAACCCTGTACTCCTTAGGGTAAGGGGACATTTCAGTGATCCTTTTTCTTTTTTAGTGATCCTCACATTATTTTAGGCATAAGTTTTTCATCAAGTATGACCAAGCCTTCAAGCTCATCGACAACTATCATAGGAGGCACCTCAATGATTTCCTTCTTGTCATCTATTAGTGTCATAGGTCCTACACCATCCTGGCCTAGTACATCAAGTTTCTCCATTTGGGGAATGTTGGAAGTGACTTCTTTTCCTTCCATTATTGAACCTACTGTAAGCATGCTCATCACATCATTCTTAATTCCCACACCTAGATTTGTATATGGTGGGGGGCCAAGATTTGTTTCTAATGACGAGAGTGAATTTCTTCTACTTCTGACATCTCTATAGGAAACCCGACAATGCCAAACGTTGGTTTCATTTTTGGTTGGAATTTTCATAGAGGGTTTGGAAATTCTCTTTGTTAAGTTGGTCGTATTAATGTTTCCAGAAAATTTAACATTCCTTGGGGTAGCATACCTAATCCTGGAAGTATTAATGCTTCCATTTATACCTATGTTCCCGGGGGCAGGTTCGGTCCAGGGAGTAGTAATCCTTTATATTATCCTTTTGTTCATTGGGGAACTCCCCCTAAGGGAATTTATGGGCCAAGGGGTAGTATTATTCCTGGTTATACATTTGTTCTTGGAGGAAACCCTCCTAGGGGCATGTATGTTTTTGGAAGAAACAACCTTTCTAGGAGCTCCTTTATTCCTGGAGGAAATCCTCATAGGGGCATGTTTGGTCCTAGAAGCAACAATGTTTATGGGAGTGCCTTTGTTCCTATAGGAAATCCTCCTAGGATAATGTTTGTTCCTGAAAGAAGCAATGTTTCTAGGAATTCATTTGTCCCCGTGGGAAATCAAACTAGGAGCCACATTCCTCTTGGGAAACCATACACCACTGAAAACTATAATATAGGGGGGCCTCAAAGTCCATTTGGTCCACAAGATTCTTCACCTTTTTACTAGAATCCATTTTTCAACACACAATTTCCTTTCTTAGAGATGTTAGACTTTCTTGGACTATCACATTTGACAAATGACCCCATTGTTCACAACTTGTTATGGTCTACCATTCCTTTCAAATTACCATCAGACATTCCTAAGTTTGATGGAAAGCCAAGAAAAGACCCTTCAATGCACATTATGACTTGTACCATATTTGGTTCTCATGAAACTCATTTATGGATGATAGCATTAGACAAGAGGGGAACTTCCTACAACATTTTTAATTCCTTGGCTATGGTGTTTTTAAAAAATTTTAAGTTTTCAATTAGGTACAAGATCGGGACAAATATTTTGACATATTTTTGTCAAGATACCTCCACCCACATTTTCAATCAAATTCATGAGTGGAGATGACAATGTAGTCTAATCAAGGCTAAGATTCATGACGAACTCCTCATTAATTGATTCATTAAGTCTTCGTTACCTCCCATTTCCAAGGATGTTGCGATGTTATAGGTGGTAATTGAGAAGTAATCCATCATGCATGCCCAATATTTAGACATTATTTTGCATGATCTTAGGTGATCTGGATCTTGGGGGATGAGATATGGATGGCTTGAATGTCGAGAGAGGATGAGATTAGACGTGCCAATATTGCATGAAAATAAGCATGGACAAAAAACATGTAAATAAAGTACTCGAGAGGCGAGGCTCAAAGAGGAGCCTCACCTCTAAAACTAATTATTAGTAAATCACTGAGAGCTAATTAACCTCGCAATGAACAATAGAAAATATGAGAGAAGACAAAATGAGTAACTGATATCATGAGAAGGCTTGCTAGGCCTTTATATATCATTACAAAATGGTCCATTGGACAAATTCAACAAGAGCTCATTAAATGAGTCTCTATTATTAGTATAATAGATCTAACTACCCAACTAACTAAGTAGTGGAAAATAAAACCCAATACAATAATGGAAAGGGCTCATTAAATGAGTCATTATTATTATAATAATAGATCTAACTACCCATCTAACTAAGTAGTGGAAAATAAAACCCAATGAGAGATGGGACTCTCTTTGACCCATATGGGCAACATGTTAGCCCAATTAATTAATGAGGAGGTGGGAATCTACTTGATCCACATGGACAATATTAGTTTTATATCTTTATGAATTTTGCATCCGAATTTTGAACATATATCCCTTAAAATTTGGATCATTACTCCCCCCTTAGAAAATGATGGTCACCATCATTTCACCCATGCTAAAAATTGAAACCCCATTATCGTACCATTATGATTACAATGTGAAAATATCCAATGAAGAGAAGGGTTTTGTGTGGTTGAACCATAAACTAGGGTTTGTGGTCGACCCATAACCTAGTTGACATTGACAGTGTACATGGGTAGAAAAATAAATAAATTTTAATAAAATCCCAAAAAACAATATGGAAAAATCGTGACTTTGGGGGATGTGAACATCCTTCTGCAAATATATTCATAACTTCTACTATAGGTGATGAAATCCAATTCCGTCGAAGACCCATTTGAGCTACTGAAAAGACATTTCCATCACTATATGGTACTTGTTCTGAGGTGGCCCATGGAGTGAGAAAAAACATGCCAAATTTGAAGGGTGCGTGACTACTCTGGTTACAAACATGTGTTGTTTCAAACAAAGATATCTCATAAACTAGACAACGAAATGAAATTCCATGAAATACTCATTTGAGATATTGAAGAGATATTTCCATCCATATGTGGAACCCCTTTTGTTTCTTCTTGATCAGGGATAAAAATATCGTTGGATATGGTGGTACACGTGGCCTCCTTGGGTCAAATACATGCTAAGATTCAATCGATGATATCTCTCAAACTAGGAAGCAAAGTGATATTCCTATAAATACCCATTTGAGATATTGAAGAGATTCTTCGAGCCATATGTGTAACTCCTATTGTTTCTTGAGATATTGAAGAGATATTTGCAGGCATATGCGTAACTTCTTCTATAGTTTCTTGAACATGGAGAAAACTATCGTTGATGATGGTGGTACGCACGGACTCTTTGGGTCAAATACATGTTGAGATTCAATCGATGGTATCTCTCAAATGTGGAAGCCAAATGAGATTCTTTGAAATACCCCTTTGAGATCTTGAAGAGATATTTCCAATGAGATATGGTAGAGCCTCTAAAATGCTATGTAGAGGTCGCAACACCTCTTTGAAGTTGTTTGAGTGTAGAGGGACATAAAGGACGCCAAGGATTTGTAGAGAAGCATGGTTTGTTGTAGAGGTTGTGGAACCTCCATGGGCATCATGGGCTGTTGCATAGGTTTATTTCCAATGAGATATGGTAGAGCCTCTAAAATGCTATGTAGAGGTCCCAACACCTCTTTGAAGTTGTTTGAGTGTAGAAGGCCATAAAGGACGCCAAGGATTTGTAGAGAAGCATGGGTTGTTGTAGTGATTGTGGAACCTCCATGGGCATCATGGGATGTTGCATAGGTTTTGGAACCTCTATGGGAAGCATAGGTTGTTGTAGAGGTTGTGGAACCTCTGTGGGTAGCATGGAAACCTTGCAAATTTGTTGAAAATGTTGCAGACCAATGGATGTAGTGGATCCATGTATAGATGTAGTGAATCCATGTATGGATGTAGTGAATCCATGTATGGTTCTCCTTGTAATGGTGAATGAAGATCCGAGGGAAAAAAAATCCCTGTAGTGCATGTGGGCCAACTGTGAAGCTTACAATGTATGGTCCGACAAATGGATTCTGATAGTACCAAAAGGAGGTTGGTGATTACTGCAAATGTTTGAACCCGCATAATGATCCAAATCCTTGTCCCAATGGAGAGCGTACCTTCTCTTATACAAGTGGTTCAGATCTCAGGGGATGAGATATGGATGGCTTGAATGCCAAGAGAGGAGGAGCTTAGACATTCCAATCTTGCATGAAAATAAGAATGGACAAAAAACATGTAAATGAAGTACTCGGGAGGTGAGGCTCAAAGATGAGCCTCACCTCTAAAACTAATTATTAGTAAATCACTTAGAGCTAATTAACCTTACAATGAACAATATAAAATATGAGAGAATCCAAAATGAGTAACTTGATATCATGAGAAGGCTTGCTAGGCCTTTATATAGCATTACAAAACTGTCCATTGGACAAAATCAACAAGAGATCATTAAATGATTCTCTATTATTAGTATAATATATCTAACTACCCAAATAGCTAAGTAGTGGAAAATAAAACTCGATACAATAATGGAAAGGGATCATTAAATGAGTCATTATTATTATAATAATAGATCTAACTACCCATCTAACTAAGTAGTGGAAAATAAAACCCAATACAATAATTGAGAGGTGGGACTCTCTTTGACCCATATGGGCAACCTGTTAGCCCAATTAATTAATGAGGAGGTGGGCATCTCCTTGATCCACATGGAAAATCTATTAGATTTATAGCTTTAGGACTTTTTCATCCAAATTTATACCATATACCCCCTAAAATTCAGATCATTAGGTTGTTGATGGATCCTGAAAATTCCAACATGCGACCACATGCCAATGGTGTGGTAGGTCCCATTTCCAATGAATCAGTGGGCCAGTTGGCTATTCAATTGGTTCAATTAAACATCACATCAAACCCACCAACCATTTCTCCCACCACTCAAACTTAGTAATTCCCCATTCAAACCTCTGAGGTGAATTTAGTGTAGTCCATGCAACCGAAGAATCCTCAGCAACCTGGAGGGAAGAAAAAGAAGAAGAAGATAATTCTCCCAATGAGAAATGAGCATGGGACTCCACAATCCCAAAACAATGTTGGTGGGGGAACTAAGGAGAAGAACAATAATAGGTTCCCCTGCAAGATTCATGGGGAGGATCATCCTACTCATCAATGTCCAAAAATGGATGAAATTTATATGTATTTCACCCAACAAAAATGTCCCTAGAATAGTTTTGCCTTGACCCATGCATTTCTTCCCCAACCACAACAAATGGTTTCCTCTAATCCTACCTATCCGCAAGGGGGCATGGTAGGTAACCCTTAGTTTGAGGGGTCTTCCTCAAACAATCAAGTATTCATGTGTGACAAGATGGTGTCATTTCAAACTCGAGCTCGTAATTACGAGACTCCTGATATTGGTCCTTCGAATCAAGATTGAGTTCCCTCTTCCCAGCTTGGTGGCCCTCTCTAGATATAGAGGTCATCATTTGAGGCCATTATTTGTCAACCCAAGGGTTTTCTTTCACAAACAACGCATAATCATAATGCATGGGGTGCTCACAAATACCACATTGTGGAAACTTTGTCCTACGAACCATCTGTCATGTCTTCCCTTGAAGTCCTACAAAGATACTTGACATAGCATGAGGCATTGTTGTCAGCCATAGGTGGGGTCGACCCCTAAAATTCCAATTTACTTACATTTGATTTGGGCCAATCTTGGCATAAGATCTCCCACCAATTTGTTTTTCATATTCAAGTAATACTCTAAGGGAAAAAAATATTCCAAACAGTTGTTGACGAAGGATCATCCACTTGTTTCATGTCCATCTCATGTTGGAAAGATATCGATTCTCCAAATATCAATCTGTCTAACAACATGCTTAAGGAATTTGATGGACACATGTTTCCTCCTCATGGTATAATTTCTGCATTTCCCATCAAGTTAGGTCATGGTAAGACTGTTTCAGTGGTCAATGCCCCTTTAGAGTACAACCTTATACTTGGGTGCACTTGGTTTTGGCTGATGGAGAATGAGAGGATGTGAGGTGGAACTACTTCTAGTGTTGGTTCCATTGGCCTTACCTTGAGTTATGTGTTGTGGACCATAGTTTTCTTGAGGGAGTCATATTCGTGGCTCGAGGTGACCTACTTGAGAGCTAGAACAATATTGTCTATGACTGGGAGGAACATCTCAGGTCAGCAGCTAGTTGTTGCTTCTCTAAAAGATAAGTTCCATGATTATTATGATTTCACTGATATGCTTAAATGTGTGTGAATTGTGTTTTTTTTTCCGCTGTGTTAATTATTTGTATGATGAAAAAATTATTTATGAATGTCCTACAAGATTGATTATAAATATATATGAATATGCATGAGTGCATAATAGTGTTTAGTTAGCATAAATGTAGCATATGTAGGTTGTATTTCACAAGAGTTTTATAGAGCTTGATGGCCAATGGATAAAATGGTGGATGATAAAACAAGTTCCAAGATGAAGGTGAAGTAAGTATACCAATTAGAAGGTTTTTCTTTAGCAATGAAAAATAATCACAATATGGAAACTAAAATTGAATTTGATCCATTAATTTCATTCAAAGTTAGTTTATATCACTTTGAGAGAGATTTTAAATTTGCAGGAAGAAGATGTAAGGCACTTACAAAACTATGTGGCAATGATTTTGGAGTTATTATTTTGAATGTCTTTAGATAATAAGGCATGTGTCTCCTATCAATATATTTATCTCTGAATATGGCTTGCATAACACATGCTTGACATGGTACCCCAGTAGATGTGAGATTAAAGGAAACTATAGAGGAGATTAAGGCCAATCTATGGAATGTAATATAACAATGATATCTTTAATTAGAATATCCACTTATGGACATCATGGATTGCACTAATGTGCAAATATCTACAAAAAGGCCTTACAACCACCTCAAACACCCAAGTCCAAGAACAACTTCTAATAGTGATTCAAGCATCTATTGAAAATGATTGATCCTTATTTAGATACATGGGCAATCCACATTGTTGAAAAAATGATTTTCTGTCTAAGATACCCATGAGCTTGATGATTAAGGGGGGCATGGGGAGGTTGTATTTCATGCATGAAAATTAAAGATGAGCATTTGTGCTCAATTCTATTTCATCAAATTTTGGTGTTGTCAAACAATATTTTGGAAAATAAAATAACCCCCCTTTCTATGAAATTTGACACCTTTGGCATATGTCATTAGGCATAGTACCAATATTTTTTCATACCAAAGACCAGTTTCTACCACTATAAGAGAAAATTTTAGAAAGGCTACTTGAAGGAAATGAATTGTAATAGTGAATACAAAAATCTAGATCATACACTATTGTAACATGTGCTAGTGTTAATATGATCATAGAGGAAAATTTAGATAAATCTCCACATCTAACTCATTCAATATAGAAATATGTAGCAAGGGTGACTCTCAAAATTTTTCCTTCAAATAGGACCTAGATGAGGAAAAGTTTAACCTAAGTTTTCCTCAAGAATCATAGTCTCATTTCAACATGACAATGAAAAATCACAAAGAAAAACTAATTCACAAGGTGCAATGAGTGTGTATTCATCACTAAAAAACTTAGTAGCACAATTTATCCAACTTGAGTATAACAATTACACATGATTCAAATAGCCCTTGATAACTATATTGCAAGTTGTGTAGTATGTGTTGTGTGCATAGATTAAATTTGGAGAAACATTCAAGAATTTGATTGAGTATTGTGCATGACAAGATGGATGAGGAGAAGATTTATATACTAGATATAGGTAGGAAGAAAAAACAATTATTATTGTCATGAATCTACTAGTCGCTTTGACTAGTATTCTTACATATGGACACAAGACTAGAGAATTCCACCACTTTATCTTACATTTGTTAAAATGGGTTGAAAAATCACAATGAATTCATTATATAAATGTGTCAAGGAATTCAAAAAACCATTGTTGAAAATATGTGAGGATTTGTTTTACAAGAGGACATAAAATCACCTACTAGATGATGCACTGGTACAACTTAAATCATATGATTTTTTTTTTTATCTATATGACATATTTTATGCATTCTCTTGAGGTAAGACTTGATAATACATGCACTTCACATAAAATTGTTGCCCCCAGTATTTTTGTTTTGAATGGATAATCCTGCAAGTGACAACAAAAATTATTATGTTTTTTTTCATTTGCATCCCCTTTGAAATTATATAGGAAGGTTCCTTCAAGTGGGTCGCACACATAAATATATAGATGGAACATATGGAAGAATATCAATTCAATTAAAATGAAATGACATATTTTCACTATTAGAAGTCATGGATAGTTATAGGGAATGCAAAGAGATGTGTTAGCCCCCACCCAACCACTACCATTTGATTGAGGATGTGCTTGTCTTCAATATCTTTATGAGGCCACAAGTATTGGATATGAACTACAATATAGTTAGTATCAAAGGATGTTAATACTTCAAATTCCAACTTGTTAATGTAATAATAATCATGCAATATAAATCCTCATATGGCGATGAAAAATTTTCACCTCCTATGAATGTGAGGTCTTTGTTGCTCAATATCCATCCAAAATTACCTAAAGGGAAACCTTAGTTGTCAAGACTACTAAGGAAACAATCATGTATTTTCTTTTGGAGAAGCGGGATTGACAAGGGAGAAAAAAAATTTAGGCATCTAAACATAACTTATTGGGACCCATACAATGTATTAAAGGCTTTGGATAATCCCCTTCTCCATAATATTTACACAAGAAAAAAATTAATAATGGCCATCCATAGTGCATGAATTCAACATAAACATTGACATACCATCCACACATGATGTCGTGGAAGCATAATTAAAGGAAAATCTCCACAATATTTAATATTGCTATGTTGGACCTCCATGTAACAAGATTAGAGATGAATTCTCTTTAAAGGATGATCTTGTTGAGGGGTAAATGCTCATAGTATGGTCATCAAACCCACTTTTTTTTAATATGGTTTGTTAGGGAAGATGAACATTTTTGTCAATATTTAGATGTTATTGCTAAGACATACAACATAGAGGTTCAATTGTGGAATCCCTTTGGAATAGAAAAAACAAAATGTAAAACAATTATTTGGATAAACTCATAACATTGGGTTTTTGGGAGATAGGAATGATGTTCATCTATGTGAATATAATAATATGGGCATGGACACCAAAGGAGATATGGAGAAGAAAAATAATAAAAATAAACCAGAGTGGATTTACAACAATTGAGGCACAAAAAAAAATATGGAACATAATGGAGAGATTAAGAGTGGATTTACGATAATTCTCGAATGAGAATTTATTTGAGAAAATTAAAATTTCCATACTTGTCATTTTTTTAATAATATATGTCATGCAAGAAAACATAAACTATAGTTGATATTATTTACTTAATTCTTCATTTAAAACTCTTGAAGATTGTCTTCTCTCTTCTCTTATGGCCCAAGATGTGGGATGAGTGAATATTTCCACGATAGTCTAGTTATAGCATTGTTTGTTGAGTGTAATTCCCCTCCATGATGTTAACCAAAAACAAAGCATGCAACTTACAAAAGAACAATTTTTTATTATTATTCAAAATCTATACTATAGTCACTTATTTTCCATTACATTGGTATCTATGATTTGTATAATCTCAAATACACGATACTAGCACTTGAAACATTTCAATCACCACTACAGAGAAAATAGAGAGTACAAAAGTTTGCTCAAATACCAATTTAATCAAGACAAGTACATAGACCACAATGATTATACCTATAATAATCATTCAATGGATAAAAAAATGTCCTGCACAAAAGTAAAATAACAAATTTACCCATGTTTAGTCCATGACTAAACATTCAATGGCTCACAATTATCCTCAACAAAAATAATACAACAAATATTTCTTCATATGGTCATATACAATAAATCCTAAATCCATATGATTTGATAACTCAATCCCTTATATTAAAGTACAATTTGCATCTAAATTTTCAAATACAGTTCTTTTTATAATGATTGGGAAAATACTAGTCCCAACACTTTTCTTCTAAATGTTCCTTTAATTAAATAGTTCTCCTTGTACGGTTAATTCATATGAACACAATTCAATTGGGAATGCATAAAAAGAGTTTTCCTATCCAAAATTAATCAATATTCTATGTCATCGCTAGTAGCGAGTCGGTTTGGAGTAATGAGACAAGGTTTTAAAGAGATTCAAGAGTGTGCATTTACTAAATTACATATATTTCTCATTTGAAACATGGTAACAAGTTACATAATTGTTGAGTATGTGTTATATTCTTTGTACAACTAGAATTAGTATATTTTTTGCATTGGGCATGCAAGGGGGCACTAGCTCCCCTTTGACAAGGGGGTTGGGGGGAAACGCCCCCAAAAATTGTTTCTTTTGGCATTTTTTTCATCTGTTTTTGACGGTTTTTCGATACATGGTTTTCACTGATGGTTTTCTAATTCCAGTTAAGGAATTAGGGTTGTTAACTAATCCAAGTAATTGACTAGGGGATATCTAAGGTAAAAATCTATGTATAATGTGTGTGTGTGTGTGTGCCATTGTATCTTTTCTATTTTTATTAAGAATTTGTTTGTATTAATTAATTGTACAAGGTTAAAATATACATTTGGTATTAGAGTTTCTATTGGCTTCAGAGGGATGCCTTTGTAGCTAAGGGTTTGGCTCGGGTCTGTGATAAACCTTGTTACAATGGGAGATCTACAGTATCAATTCTTCAAGTGAAGAGAAATGGTGAGCAGTTTGAAAATAGAGATTGAGAAATTTAATGGGAAACATTTTGAGTTGTGGAAGCTCAAGATGGAATATCTGTTGGTGGACAAATATTGGTGTATCGTTATGGATCCAGGTACTGCACCTACATGAACATTAGTAGAATACTAGGAAAAGTTGTATCAAAAGGCTAAGAGCACAATCAACATTTTCCTCTCAAATTCAATATCATTGAATGTGTCATCAAAAACTATAGCCAAGGCTTTATGGAACAATTTAGGGGTTTTGTATCAGTCTACGTCCCCAGTAAAAATATCGTTCCTATAGAAGAGGTTGTACAACCTGAGGATGAAAGATGGAGACTCGGTGACAGATCATAGAAATTCCTTCAATACAATGATAAGTCAACTATTATCTATTCTTATTAAGATTTTTTATGAAAATAAGTGTATCAGTTTATTGTTCTATTTACCAAACCCATGGGATAGTTTGGTTGTGGCCATATGTAGTAATACAACTTCTTTAAGTGTCAATGATGTGGTCGCATCCTTGTTGTTGGAGGATATGCGAATGAAAAACATGGAAGGACCCAACACGGATGCCTTATTTGCAAGAGGAAAATGCCAGGAAAATGCCAGAAAAGAAATAGATCTAAGTCCTCAAGTGAGAGATCTAAATCTCCTGAAAAATTTTAAAGGTATGTTGGAGATGTGGAAAAGAAGGGCACTAAAAGAAG
The DNA here is from genome assembly GCA_032191745.1 of Picea mariana. Classification (NCBI taxonomy): domain Eukaryota; kingdom Viridiplantae; phylum Streptophyta; class Pinopsida; order Pinales; family Pinaceae; genus Picea; species Picea mariana. Next base: position 38,583 of record JASDQU011400556.1, on the reverse strand, counting down.
CAATGTAGATCCAAAAGTGTTGAGAGAGGGAATGGATATAATGATGCCCCTTTTGTAGAAGAAAAAAGCTCTGCAGAAGATGGAGGAGATGTGTAGTTGGCTTCTTCAAGAACAGATGTATATCATGAGGCATTGATTGTTGAATTAGGTGCATCCTTTCATATGAATACTCACAAGGAGTGGTTTTGTGGATATAAAAGGTATGATGGAAGTGATGTTTTCCTAGGTGATGACTCAACAACCAAAATAATAGGATGAGAAAAATTCAAGTTGAATCTAATGTATGGAAGGATTAGAACACTCCCTGGTGTTCTACACATTCCAGGATTGGCTATAAATTTGATGTGTAAGAAAAATGGATGGTGCATGAGTAAAAATAGTATTTGATAAAGAAACATGCAAGATGGTTCAAGAAGAAATGGTGTTGTTGAAGGGAGTTTAGATTTGAACCTTGTATAAGCTACTAGGAATCACTATTAGTGACATTCGCAACATTTTTGTCTTTCCTAAGATTGGATCTAAAGAAGAAAAAAATCCTACGGTCTCTGTAAAAAAGACTATGTTGTGGCATAAAAGACTGGTACATATCAGAGAGAAGGGAATTCGACTATTACATGGTAAAGGTATGGTTGAGGGTATGTCTAACTTCTCTCTATATTTATGTGAGCATTGCATATATGGGAAGAATAATCAGGTAAGATTATCCTATGTTGCAACGAGGGAAGAGAGAATTTTACAGTTCGTGTACAGTGACCATTTTGGACCTATGTCGTTTCCATCACTGGGAAAATATTTGTACTGTGTCTCATTTATAGATGGATTCTCAAGGAATACTTGGATTTATTTCCTTTGGAATAAATATGAAGTCTTTGACAAATTCAAAGAGTTTAAGGCTCTTGTGGAGAATCACATATAGAACAGAATTAAGGTGTTGAGCATGGATACTGGTGAGGATTATGTATAAATGAATTCAAATAATATTGTAAGAAGTGCAATATATCAATACATAAGACTACTCCATATACACCTTAGAAAAATGGAGTTGCAGAAAGGATGAATGGGACGCTGATGGAAAAATAAAGGTGCATTCTCAATGGTGTTGGATCGGACATGAATTTTGGGCAAAGACAATGAATATTGCATGTTACCTTGTCAATAGATCACCCTCAAAAACACTTCATGAAAAGACTTCGCACGAGGTATGGACTAGTAAGAAACACTCTCTCACATATCACATTGTATTTGGCTATGATTCCTATGTTCGTGTTCCAAAGGAAAATGGTAGTAAGCTAGATAAATGGATGAAAAGTGTATCTTTATTGGATATAAAGATGGTCTAAAAGGTTATAATATTTGGAACCTATAAAGTAAGAAGGTAGTGTATAGTCGAGATGTGGTATTTAGAGAAAACAAAGATGTTGTCAAACAAGAAATCCTACCAAGGAAGGAAGAACCTGAGAAAATAGAGTTTGATTTGAAGGATAATGAATCAGACTCTACAGAAGAAAAAGAATCAAAATAAGAATATCCTCATACTCTAGTATTGAGGAGATTGGTTGAGGAAAGAAGGAAACTAGAAAGGTATACTACACATGATTTCCATTCAAATTTTACTTTGTTTATTACTGATGATGATCATAGAAATATTAGGTAGGAATTGGATTCAAAGGATGACAAAATATGGAAAAGGGCCATGGTGGAAGAAATGGAAGCATTGGACAAGAATGAGGCTTTATGTATCACACTCGACCCCTTAACCCTCTCTTAGTCTGGTGGGATGTCAATTTTTTTCTTTCGTGTCTTAGCTCTTATCTAGTACTAAGGACCATAGATGGATTATGCTCACTGAGATCTTTCCAATGACTATAACTAAACTCAATTTCAATATTTGTATTTAAAGTTACAGCATCCTGAAGTATCCAGAATCGTGTTATCAAAATACATCCTATTGCCATGTGGCATCCATGTGGTTTCCTACCACTCATCCCATTTGATGTGGAATTGGAAAGGATTCTTCCACCTTTCCCAACATGCCCTTTAGGTCAAAAGTCATGATCACTTGGGCCTACTTTCATTTTCATCAAGAATTCTACTCCTATGGAGCACAAAACACCCCAACACATAATGTTCTGATGATGATCCACCCAACATACCATTACCATATCTAACATATCTTGGGTCTAACCTCCAACGACTTTGATCGTCTTAGTGTCCCCAAATTGTATGATCATTAATGCCTGCACTCTCAAGATTTCCTAATATGGACTGGGTGGGACCTATGTTGATGAACGACTGAGATTTCATTGCACCTCCCTGCTAACTAATGATTGGCATTTAACCTTAATAACTCATCATCATTGGAACATGATCCCATCCTTACTTATGGACCCATGCACAACATACTCCAATGAATGGCTCTGATCTAGTGGCATATAGATCTAATGGTCTAAATTGTAGTCAAGGTCATGAGGGATTCGCGTCCTCTCTGGGACCACTAATTTCCATCGACAATTCCACTAGTAACACATACCACCTTGGGGAAACCTGTTGTCTTCCTTGCTGACACCCCACATCAACATGATGTCATCACCCCCTTTTTACTTAATCAAAACCTACGGTAATCTATGGCGGAGACCAAATCTCTCCTATGTACCGATCGATGACTATCATCTCTTTCAGGGTATTCATCGTTGTCGACACTCTTTGGGCTCATCAGTCACTTCGCCAACCTTCTATAACACAAAAATGATGCATCTAGAACCAATAGTTCATATCTCATTGAGGTTTCTCCCGACAAATTTATTTTCCTTGTCCCATCTCAAGGTCTTCATCGTTGTCATCAGAATTCACATAAGTCCTAGCACTCAATCGTTCCCGATGACGATGCCTTTCCCGATGAATAGATGAGATCCACTCACCCTACTAAATCAACAAATATAATACTTTTCGACTCAACACAAGGTTTCTTTACTGATTAACACCCAACTCAGGGACTTATCCAATTTTAAAGGATTCTTCAAGGCTCTGACTAGATCTTTGAGAGTTGAAAAATTGCTAAGACCATCAAGGTCCTTTCAAATTATTAGAGATAAGATTATTACATATCTTGTAAGATTTCCACATAAAGGTTGAGATGTTTTCAGGACTCAAGGTCCTTTATTCCTCACATGAACCTCTCAAACATTAGGACACTCACATCACTAGTTAAGCGATGATTTTTCCATATCCTGCAAAATTTTCTCCAAAGATGCAAGGTCCTTAGAGACACAGAGTGTCCACACTTATTCAAATTCATAGTTTAAAATATTAAAAAATGGAAACACCAAGCATGTCCCAATTACTCAGGGGTTCCATTCATTAATTATAAGCATTCACATTTCCCATTTAAATCAAACAATTACAGAATTACATCATTCATGCACAGTTAATAAAATCAAGTTAAATACTTATTGATTAGGGAAATGTCTACAAATAACTGACTAAGAGAGGATGCCTTTCCTCCAAACCTTATGCCATACTATAGAGTGCCTTCCTACAATAAACCACCCCTGTGGCAAGCCATGATACCACAAGGGGAATAATTCAATTGGTTTCCAAGATTAGAATGATTCATGAAGGTTACTCTCCTTCCTCCTCTGAAAAGAACATAAGTTTTCCCCTTCCCACTGAGCTAAGTTTCTCTACAGGTTTATCAGGTATTTTATCAACTAGATTTCCTCAGCACAACTGAGTCCCTTCTCTACTATATAGTCCTTTGGTGACCTCCCCTTAATAGTGTTAGTTTATGTACAGTAATTACCAAGTTGTAGCCCTCTTTTTCTCCAGTATGGATATTTGTCTTCTCTATTTCATAGTGATCATCAATAAGTTGGATGAGCTTCCTATTTTCTTCAAGGATAGCTCTCCATTCTCTTCTCTCCTTCAATCTGCGCCAATGAACACATTTGTTCACTATGCTCTTTCTTGCGAACTCATCTCTCTTGCGCTCTTTTTCTAAGTGTTCTTTTATTTATTGCATGCTATGTTCTTTTGATGTGACTCTTGGTGTCTAATTAATTTTCCTCTTGTCTTTTGTCTTTTGTGTGTGTGTCTCTCCTTGTCAATTTTCTGGTCTAGTCTTTGCATCTTTGGACTCTTTTTCCTCCAATCCGCTTTGGATTCCCATGGCTTCCTATAGACACCACTTACTTCCTCCAGTCCCAATCATGAAGGGGAAATCTGTGGTTTCCTTTTCATCAGGTTACCTCAATTGATCCCTCATTGTCTCCAAGAGATCAAATTGTCAATAGTTATTCATTGCTTCAACCACTGATTTCACCTCTATAATTGGTCATGTGGTTTCTTGTTGATCTGGGTATGCTGGTAGGTGTATTTTTATGCTTTGCAAGCATAAGATATCTTGCTAAACCAGATTCCCATTTTCTTCACTAAAAACATCCCATCTCTACCTTACCCAACCACTCAATCAATCCATGCTTAATCAATTCCCACTTGCATATCATGGCCAATACTTTCAAGGTTGTTCCCTCTCAGTCATTTGTTTGTTGTTTTCATTAATTAAAACATAATTACATGTTTCATAATAACATCATATGAAGTATTAGCATAATTACATTCTTAGGGGGAAACATGGTGTTACATTCCCTTCCCCCTTAAAGAAACACCATCCTCAGTGTTTTAGAACACCATGTATATACAATTATACAGAAAACAAAATTGAGTATGTCAATCTCATAGAATATTCCAACTACCATGTAGCCTCATCTCCTCCAAAGTGCTTCCATTGCACCTTGACTTGCATGATGGCTCAGTTCCAGCGCATTGTTTCTCTCTTGTCCAGGATGCATTGAGGTTCGGGCTAGAATTATCCCTCTA
>JASDQU011400555.1:13673-51470 GCA_032191745.1 Picea mariana | reverse complement strand
AGGTAAAAGTGTGTTTCTTTAGTATGCATTAGTATGCATTTGTAGTTAGGCAATCCGACGGTCACGATATGTTCCCGACATAGAGTGATCTGATGGTTCATACTCTCCTCGATCTTAACGGCCATCGATCCGTGGCTTAACACCCGATTGGTCCATGATCTCTATTTAAAGAGCATGGAGGGTCATTTTCTGATGATCGATTGTGAGAAACTCTCTTGTAAAATCTCTCTGTAATCTTTTTCTTTGCATTAATAAATTGCTCCAAGTGGCCGCGTTGGTTGGGGCCGTGGATGTTTCCCCGTAGGGGTTTTACCACGTGAAAACATCGATGTGTTGATCTTCGATCTGGTTATGTGAGTGGTTACTGAAGGTGTTCGTCCTCTGTTTGAATACCTGTGTTGTCGAACAATCTTCATCCCTCGTGTTCTATGAACTTACTTATCTCCTTAAGCATTTTTTTTTATATTAGAACATTGCATTTTATCTAGAAGCAACCACTGAAGTTATAAATCTACATATATGTTGGAAAGAAAGATAATCACATTGTGTCAAACTAGATATTGTTTAATAAAGAGTCACAATGTTACAAAATAGATTATTATTTGTTAGTAGATTGAGTGAATGAAGTGTAAATATTTGTGCCCTCAAGGTAATCCTGTGATCAGAGAATGAATTGTATTTTGGGTCAAAATTCCTTAAGAGTTATTATGTATTTGGATGAATCCAATCTCAAAAACAAAGAAATCATAATTATTATTTAAGGATATCTCTATTGTTTCATTTCTATAATCCTATAATGAGGTCTGCAATTTAGTTTAGAATGTAAGCAAGAATTGAATCAAAATACAATATTAAGTGTTCAATATAAACTAGGAGGTTAAATTTATAATTATACTTTCCTTTCAAGAATGGCATGCAATAATTATGGCCATCGTTAATTAATGGAGACCTTTAAACAAACAAGGTTGAGGGATTAAATCTCTTCAATTCCCTCATCCTAGCTCAATAAGGAATCATTGTATAGTGTGGTATCAAGGGGACAATTGTTACGGAATATTTCCCCTGCGGACAAGTGAAACCTCCCTTGGATTATAGAGCCCTATACCAAGACAAAAACATTACAAGTGGACACTAACATCCCTTTGAATTCAGTTTAACCAATCAAAAAGAGAGGGGTAAAAATGGTGTGATGCACCTTGTTTCAAAGTATGTCCTCATTGCTTCCAATCCGAGCTTGATATCCAAAATACCTGGTGCAACTTGATACTTTTAATAGGAAGCAAAGAGAAACCATTACCTCCTACTCTAGTTGGCTAGATCAAACAAATTCATCTACGACGATTGAAGCGACAATAGACAAGCATCTGCAAGAATACACAAGCTTGAAGGAAATAGGCCAAGTATATTCAAATGAGAACCCAAATAGAATACTTACAGACCATAGATGATGATGCATCACTTCTCCAAGCTCTCCTCATCTAGCCCTTGCACGAATCTACCAAGATCAAAGGTTTGGTATCTGAAAGCTTCCCCTCTTTCACCTTGGAAATCCCTCAATATATAGGCTTGAGAAGAACAAAAACAATGAGAAAATGAGGGATATGGTTGAGGATATGGCTCCTTGAGGTTTGGATCAGATCCTAAAGTGAATCCCAAGCATGAGGATTGAACACAACTAACCCATTCTGAAGGAGTTGGCCCATAGAATAAGGTATAGGAGATCCCCCCTTTATCTCAACAAGAATGGTGCTCCCCCTCAGTGAGAGACAAGGTGCCACCCTAGTAGTGGTAATCCCCTAGTATGGAATATGGGGTGCCATGGGTCCTCCCTCAGCATGGCTAAGGGGGCGCCACCCTTCATAAATGCTCAAAAATGGGTTGAATTTTTCAAGGAAAAAATGTGTTTTGACCTAGAAATGATGGGTTTCCTCCTCCCATGTGACTTAGGGGTCATAAAAAATTGTTTTAATGGTTTCAAGGGGTGGTGACACCTCACAAAATGAATATGACACTTGGAAAGGTGCATATGACACTTGCGACAGTGCATGTGACACTTACCGAGGTGCATATGACACTTTGTGATACTTGCGACACTTAGAGTGAGATACCTAGGTGTGCAATTTTGGTGTCTAACAAATTGCCCCCTAAATTGTGAGGTCAGAAGAGAAATTGATGGCCGAAACACTTTACAAATTCTTCAATGCAAGGGTGTTGGAGCAGGAAAACCTGGCAGAAGCTGCAAACAATCATCAAATGGTATCAATAAACCTTCCATTTCTGAGGCAGGCATACCTATGCTCGGAATATGAGATGACTCAAGGCACGGTCGTCGACCAATACACTACGGATCCATGACAATAATGACTAAGGATATGGCCACCAGAGATACAATGTGGATCCATACCTCCATGACATGAACTAATTGCAGCCAAGAAAAATACATAGTGGAGCTACGAGATGACAAAACATAGTCACAGATTAATACAATGTGAATCTATATGATAGTGTATATATCAGTGAGATTTCCAGCACGGTGATTGTACTGAAATATTTTTCATGCTCAAATGATCTCCATCGTAACTTGGGAAAAGAACATAAGAGATTGAATTCCCAACCCAGGGTCTTCATCCTGATCTCGATGCGATACAAATCTATCCATGTGAATAGATGATTTAATTTAGAACATGGTAGAAACTGCTTGATTACCAGTCATTGATGTAAACCGTTAACAAGTGAGGGAAATCACCGATGATGAAAATGACTCCCAAGGTACTGTAGTACATACCAACAAATGTGAATAAATGAACTGAGATTGAACATTCATGGATTCATCCGAACAAAGTTCAATGATGTAAATCTATTTTTGAAAGCGAGGAGGCATGCCATTGAGGCATGCATGTTCCAAGGTACTAACTAGTTTCTAAGTCTAATTCTCGGATAATGTCTTGAAGTTGATAGGAAAAGACTCGTCAAAGGAGGGTCCTAATGTATCCCCCATCATTCATATGAAAATGACACAACAAAGTGATATGAGATGGTAAATCGAATGAGTATGGACTGATATGGGAAATGGAAACTGGTAATACTGCAGATGGATGTTTTGAAGTGAAACTTCCCTTGAACATAATGAGGCACGACATCTGACTTGGCAGCATTGACTCGAGGAGTACCAAGAACAAAAATGTGACAGAAAATAAGAGCACTTTTCGACTAGAATGAAAAATTAGGACAACACATGGAATCAGTATGACTCAAAGGAAAGCATATTACCCAACTGTAAGACGAGACGCAAACAAGTGCCATATTCAAGGGCGACAATAATTGCCATAACGGATTCCAAAACAATTGACCCACTTCCTTCAATTTTCCCCCATCTAAATAGATGAGTACCTCTTTCTTTTTTAACGAGCTTGAGGAGGATAACATATGCTCAGTATAGCTCATTCTTTGGATGTGTTCATCATCATATGTTTAACAAACCGGAAAAAGGAGGGGTTTGGTCCTATATGGGTCCTGGAGATTGGACTCACATAGATCCTTCAATGCATAGTTTTATGAGCCCGAAGAAGGTAAACTCGGTGGTTTTTTACATTTAGAGAGTCTGAAAAGAACTTAAAGAAGACTCCATGGATGACTTTTTCGTAAATTTAGTCTCCCATGCCTAAAAAAAAGTGTAAAACAATACATGGGAGAACTCTTCTAGTCATGTTTGACTAGAGTATTCATTTTTCGTAATTAGTCTTGTGAGGATGAAAAAGAGATAAACTACCACTCGAAAGACACCCTTTCAAACCTTTTAACGACTGTGAAAGGAAGCAAGATCACTCGGCAATATTTTCATGTTTAGGGATTCTGAAAAGAGCTTAAAGGAGACTCCAAAGAGTTCATTTTTCGTATATCATTTACAAGTATGAAAAAGATATAAAGGTATACTCGGTAACCTATTCTCATTGATTAACAAACACAAGAAAGAACAAAGACTAAGCTCGATAGTTCCCAACATAATGTTGGCAATATGGCAATACAGGTTTCCATTGATGGCATTGGCATTGACAATAGATCTATGATGATGATAATGGCATTGATGGCATTGGCATTGACAATAGATCTATGATGATGATAATGGCATTGATGGCATTGGCATTGACAGTATTGAATCTACTGCATAATCATGACTGGAATAGGGATACTGATGTTGCATACATTTCAGATGTGTTGACATTATGGTGAATATGATGACATTGACAGTGTCACATATATTTAAATTTGAACATCTAAAACAGAGAATAGCATGTTGACATTATGTTGCCTATGATGACATGTCTATGTTGACAAAGACATTGATGAGGAAGTATGATGACAAAGATGATGGCTGGAATTAACAGTTAAGAAATGTGCTTTTGGCATGTAAAATGACATAAGCAATGATGTATGTTGACATGTTGATTGTGATGGTTATGAGGCACTCTGTTATTACAAGCCCTATGATGTGCCTGGAAGACAAGGATTGGCTTTTCCCAGAATGTGACTTGAAAATTGACTGTCAAATCAACAAAACCTTGATGTTGATGCAAACTTCTACAAGTTGCAAGATGATGTATTGCTACATGATCAAAGTCACCATGACTAAAACTAGATACCAAGTTGATCAAGTTTGTTAACTTGTTAATGAGTTTAAACATCGATAGAAATCTCATAGATTGAATGTGGATGATGCAATTGAAGTTAAACAATGCTAGAAAATATGGTGATATATGGTTTAGACAATATGAGGGAGAAAAGTACAATCCTAGCACAAATTTCAAGCAGACAACTAGAGCAAACGAATGGTATTGGTGATAGTGGACAGGATGGGAGTGATACTTTTTTACCTGACCCAACATTCTTTGTTGGAAAAGAGCCACTGCAAGTTGGGACACTCCCTGTGGAAAGAAAATCATGTGCGGGTGGCCTTGGCGAAGGTTCCCCAAAGAGTGATGAAAGGCCAACAGATATGTTTTGTGATGACATATTTGGAGAATCACCTGCAATAATTCGGAAGTTAGGTAGAGGTGATGGGTTGTCTATTGATACAAGTGATCTTCATGATAATTGGGATGATGGAGAAGGATACTATGGTTTTCGCATTGGTGAGGTCCTTGATGGTCGTTATGAAGTTATAGCTTCTCATGGTAAAGGTGTATTCTCAAGTGTTGTTCGAGTGAAGGATCTTAAGGCGGAGAAGGGAGAACTGGAAGAGGTTGCAATTAAGATTATCCGCAACAATTAAAATATGTATAAAGCAGGTCAAGAAGAACTAATAATATTGAAGAAACTTGTTGGTGTTGATCCTGAAGATAAACATCACTGTGTCAAATTTCTCTCCAGCTTTAAATATAAAAATCATTTGTGTTTAATGTTTGAGTCCCTGCACATGAATCTTCGAGAGGTTCTTAAGAAGTTTGGTCACAATATTGGTCTTAAATTAACTATAGTGTGGGCATATGCGAAGCAATTATTTATTGTGTTAAAGCATCTGAAGAATTGTGGGGTTTTGCACTGTGACATAAAGCCTGATAATATGTTGGTGAATGAAGAAAAGAATGTTTTAAAACTAGCAGATCAGAGGATCGATTTCAATTGCAAAGGAGATGAAGATCTGCAGTAGAATCCATTGCGAATACTCAGCAACCATCTGATCAAGTGATCGACGGTGCTGATTAATTCATTCAGTGGGATTTATCCCACATTGGAAGTGCGGAAAGGTTCATATGGGTTTATAAAGACCTCCCTCACTATGCCTATTCGACGCGTAGTGCAAAGATATGGAGGGAGATCTAGGTGCTTGGACTTCACATGAGGATCACTGACCTGGATCCTGGGACGACATGTTAGGCCCCCTACCTTTTGGAAGAAATGACAACAATTGTTGATTTACCGAGGAGATGATATCGTCTGTTGGATTAATATTTTTTATATATATATGTTGACACGACGGTCATATCAAGTGATCGTGGGCTTAGGTGTGTTCGTTATTTCGTTTGGTGGTAAGACTGCCATTTGTTAGGATATTTAGACACTTAGGAGTTAGTTAAGATCTACTTGGTCTAATATGTCATTAAGTAAAAGTGTGTTTCTTAGTGTGTTTCTTTAGTATGCATTTGTAGTTAGGAAATATGACGGTCATGATATGTTCCCGACATAGAGTGATATGGCTGTTCATACTCTCCTCGATCTTAACGGCCATTGATATGTGGCTTAACACCCGATTGGTCCATGATCTCTATTTAAAGAGCATGGAGGGTCATTTTCCGATGATCGATTGTGAGAAACTCTATTGTAAAATCTCTTTGTAATATTTTGCTTTTGCATTAATAAACTGTTCCAAGTGGTTGCGTTGGCTGGGGCCGTGGATGTTTCCCCGTGGGGTTTTACCATGTGAAAACATCAGTGTGTTGATCTTTGATATGGTTATGTGAGTGGTTACTAAAGGTGTTCGTCCTTTGTTGGAATACCTGTGTTGTCAAACATGGTATCAAAGCCTGTTTGAAGACCCGTTCATGTTGTAGATCAAGATCGTAAAGCTGAGTTGCCTCATCTCCACTTTTTGTCATTTACGTACATTTTTTGGCTGAGAGTATTGTTCCATTGTGTTCAAAGCACTCATTTCATTCAGGAACACTTTTCATTTCACTCGAAAAAAAAATTGTTTGCCTAAGATACGGCCATTACAGTCAGATCCGGAGGTATAAAGTTTGAATACGCATCTTTTAAATTTTTTGTAGAGAAGTATTTTGGTTTTATTTCGGTTTTGTATTTTTTTCTAGGTTTCTACTCTTTTATATCTGCGTATGCTCTTTTCCCCGCGCCCTGTGCAATCTCAGAAAATTAGAAACAGATAGGAAAAGGTGCATCTTCCGGGTAAGCTAACCGAGATCTAACCCTTGTTGCCATCGAGAAGCGAGATTTATTTTCTTGTGTGAAAAGAGTTATTTTTAGCACGCTCTCCAAGGCCATCTTCAACAACAACAACAAAACAATCCTCCTTATGAACATTACAATATGTTTTGCTAGACCATTTGGTTAAAACTTGCCTTATTAAGTAAGAGGTATTTAGTTCAAGTCTCTCTTTTGTTACGTTTTTTGAAAAAGTTCATGCTAAAATTGTAAAGTGTATTTCACTTCAAGTATAAAATTGAATCACTATAAGTAGCTTTGATATTTTATTTTAGAGTTATTTGTTTTGCATGCAGCTTTTCTGTTATAAATTAACTTCATTGTAAAAGTGATCCCCACTTCTCTTTATAAAAGTGGTTCACTTCATAACACAACTTACACTATCACGTGGTCGGTTGGTTACTATTTATGCCTCTCTTTTTTTAAAGGGCATAACTCTCACATCGGAAGTCCGTTTTCAGTGCCGTTTTTTTGAAACCGCACAATTGTTCGAGATATTTCCATCTAGATCATTAGTTTCAGTTTTTAAATCCACATTATCTGCATATTTAATATGTCTTCTACAAGTAATGTCTTGCTTACCAGTGACAACTACTTCCAATGGAAATATCATATGGAAGATTTATTAAGTAAAGGCATGTAGCGGATTACCTTGGTAAAGGAAAAAAAACCACTGATGATGATAAGAAAGCCAAATGGGATAATAGGAATGATGAAGCACATGGACTAATCGGAATGTCCATCTCTCTTGATTTAAGGTATCACCTTCAAGAAATTGATGACCAAGAAGAAGCTTGGGACAAGATTGAATCTGTGTTTGGTAAACTCAATATTATTCGAGCAAAACAGTTAGAAAATCAAATATTGACCTTGAGTCCAAGTGATTTTTCTTGCCTTGGAGACTATCTATCTAAGTTTAAAACACTCATAATTTTATGTGAAGAATGTAAGATAAAAATGGAGGAAGAGCGTTGCATCTATCTTATTCTTTCTAAACTAGGAAGTGCATATTTTGTGTTTGTATCTACCTTTTATGCCATGAAAGAGGCTCTAGGGAAAGCTTATGAAAAACCCACTCTTGAGTCCTTTTGTGCTTCTTTGATTAGAGAGGAAAATAAGCTTATACAACTTGGAGTGATCAACACTGTAGGTACCTCTAACAAAGCCTTAGTTGCCCAGCAAAAAGATACACCCAAGTATCCCAAGAAGAAACATCCTCGCTACAACAACAAGCAATATAAGGGTCCCAAACCCGCTCAGACAAATTCAAATCCCAATGGTCACAAAGGAGAAAAATATAAAAATAAGAAGACTAACAGACATTGCAACTTTTGTGATAAATATGGTCATGATGAGTCCAAATGTTTCAAGAAGATGGCAGATTTAGAAGCAGCGATGAAGAAGCACAACATCAGTATTGATTCTCCTTCTTCTTCTTCTTCTCATGGACATGCACTTTACGCTTCTAGTTTCTCCTTCAACACTAATTCTACTTCTTCTTCTAATGAGTGGCTTATTGATTCAGTAGCATCTTATCATATGGCTAAGGATAAAGCCATATTTTCTTCTCTAAATGAATGTAACACCAAGAAAATATTTGTTGGTGATGATAGACCTCTTAGTGTTGTCGGATCGGGAACAGTTCAAGTAGATAATGGTCATTTCAATGATGTATTATGTGTTCCAAATATTTCTTGTAACCTTCTATCAGTATATCAAATTACTCATTCAGGTGAAGGTAAAACCATAGAGTTTTCACCTCACCAAGTTGTAATCAAGGATCTAAAACATCCTAAGCATGTTCTTGCAACTATAATTGTTGATGATATTACCAAGTTGTACAAGTTTGATAACTTTGGGTCATAAACTTTTTCATCAGTTTTTGTTGCTCATAGCGATGACTTGAGCAAACTTTGGCATGAGGGGTTTGGTCATCTAAACTATCGCTAATTGCATCAACTATGTAATCAACAAATGGTGATTGGTCTTCCTCTTGTTTCATACAGAGATGGTGTTTGTGCCAGTTGTGTTCTCGGAAAACATCATCAGGACAATTTTGACAAACGTGCCTCTTGGCATGCATCAGGCCCTTTGCAACTTGTTCACAATGATTTGCATGGTCCATTTTCTTCTCCTTCTTTTTTTGGGTGCAAGTATTTCTTAACTTTCATTGATGATTTTTCCAGACGTACTTGGGTTTACTTCTTAAAACTTAAGAGCGAATTTTTTGACAAGTTTTTGGCCTACAAGGCCCTTGTAGAAAAGGAATCTGGACATCAAATTCAAAAGTTAAGAACAGATAATGGAGGCGAATATGTGAACAATAATTTTACAAGTTACTGCACTACACAAGGCATCCAAATGCAACACATTGTTCCATATACACCACAACAAAATGGTGTTGCTGAGAGAAAGAACTGCACATTAAAAGAAATGGCTAATTGTATGATCCAATCCAAGGGATTAAGTTTAAAGTATTGGGCGGAAGCAATCAACTGTGCAAATTACATTGTCAATCGCACTCCCACAAAGGATCTTAAAAATATAACACTAGAAGAAGCTTGGACTAAAATTAAACTAGATGTAAGTCACTTCCGTGTATTTGGCAGTATAGCATGGGCTCACATTCCTGATGAGAAAAGGAAAGCATTGCAGCTTAAAAGTGAGAAGTGTATATTTGTTGGTTATTCTAAAGATGTCAAAGGTTATAGACTTCTTCAACCACATTGTAATGAAATTATTCTTAGAAGAGATGTTAAATTTGATGAAAATCTCTTGGCTTGTGAGCCTAATTCGACAGTTGTGCCTTCTTCGGCAGTTGTGCCTTCTTCGGAAGTTGTGCCTTCTTCGGCCTGCAAGCCATCTTCGGCGTTTGTGCCTTCTTTTGTTCCTATTCTAGTTTCTTCTTCAGATGATGACAGTGAGGATGAAACTCCACCTATGCCTACTAACCTTCCTCCAGATGAGTCCTTTAAACCTGAACAAGCACTAGTTCCATCGATTCCTTGATGGGTCCATTCAACACGAGAAGCAGCTGGTGATCTTTTCGGTGATCCTTCATATCAGCGTCGAACACATTCATAGTTCCAACGAGCCTCTTCTCTTTTGGCTCAAGTTTTAGAGACTCGTGATCCAAAGACATTTGCAGAAGCTTCAGGTCATCCAGATTGGGATACAGCAATAAATGAAGAGTATCATTCTTTAATGGCAAACAATACTTGGGATCTTGTACCTCTTCCAAAAGGAAGAAAACTTGTCAGATGTAAATGGGTCTATAGAACTAAGTATGCATCAGATGGAAGTGTTGAAAGACACAAGGCTCGATTAGTTGCCAAAGGATTCTCCCAAGTTGAATGAATTGACTATAATGAAACCTTTTCCCCTATAGCCAAATGAATTCCATCTGCCTTGTTCTTGCCCTTATTGCCTCACATAAATGGGAGGTCCATCAGATGGATGTTAAATCTGCCTTCGTGCATGGTGATTTGAAAGAATAAATCTACATGGAACAACCTCATGGCTATGTCCAGAATGACTCTAGCCTTGTTTGTCACCTTAAGAAATCTCTTTATGGTCTTAAGCAAGCTCCTTGAGCTTGGTATGCCAAAATGGACAGCTTTCTTATTGCCACCGGATTCTCTAGATGCCATTATGATCCTAATGTTTATACCAAGAAAGTAGGAACCCATCTCATAATCCTTGTCTTTTATGTTGATGACCTTATCCTTACTGGTAGTGACTCAAAACTTTTAAACCATGTGAAAACCAGCCTTAAGAAGAAATTTGAAATGACAGACTTAGATTTTTTGCCCTATTTCCTTGCCCTCCAAGTTTTGCAAACCAATGAAGGAATTTTTCTTTCCCAATCTAAGTATGCTTGTAACCTTCTTCGTCACTTTCACATGGATGATTGTAAACCAACCCCTTCTCCCTTCCAGTCTGGAGTCAAGCATATTTCCACCTGTACTTCTCCTGAAGTTGATGCTACCATGTACCGTCAGTTAGTTAGTAGCCTCTTATACTTGACTCATACCCGTCCTGATCTTTCCTTTGTTGTTGGTATTGTTGCCTGGTATATGCAAACACCCCATGAAAGCCATTGGAAAGAAGCTAAAAGGATACTTCGCTATGTCCATGGTACAGTTCAGTTCGAGATACATTACAGTTCAGGGGGGACTCTTTTATTGGTTGGTTTCAATAATTCAAATTGGGTCGGTGACCCTGATGATCAGAAGTCTACTGCAAGTTATGTTTTCATCCTTGGTTTAGGACCTGTCACTTGGGCCCATAAGAAACAACAGGCTATTTCACTTTCTTCAGCAAAAGCAGAGTACCGAGTAGTGGTAAATGCAAGTCACGAAGCCTTATGGCTTCGAAAGATCCTTTCAGAGTTTGGATTCGAGCAGAAGCATCCAACCAGCCTTTGGTGTGACAATCAAAGTTCCATCAAGATCGCCAAAGACCCAGTTCAACATCAGCGCAGCAAGTACATCGAGATACACATGCACTTCATCAAAAAGCTCATTCATGATCAAGTTATTGAAGTGCTCTTTTTCCCTACAGAAGATCAAGTTGCAGACATTTAGTTTTCCAACCTTCGCTCTATGTTAGGAGTTCAATAAGTTGTCATTAAGGGGGGATAGGCTCTAATGCCTCCTTCCTTATCCTATTGTGTCAACATTGTAAATCCTTCAATCATATCCCAAGTTGTTCTTAAGGGGGGATGTTAGGATATTTAGACACTTAGGAGTTAGTTAAGATCTACTTGGTCTAATATGTCGTTAGGTAAAAGTGTGTTTCTTTAGTATGCATTAGTATGAATTTGTAGTTAGGAAATCCGACGGTCACGATATGTTCCCGACATAGAGTGATCTGACGGTTCATACTCTCCTTGATCTTAACGGCCATTGATCCATATCTTAACACCCGATTGGTCCATGATCTCTATTTAAAGAGCATGGAGGGTCATTTGTCGATGATCGATTGTGAGAAACTCTATTGTAAAATCTCTCTGTAATATTTTTCTTTTGCATTAATAAATTGCTCCAAGTGGCCGCATTGCCTTGGGCCGTGGATGTTTCCCCGTAGGGGTTTTACCACATGAAAACATCGGTGTGTTGATCTTTGATCTAGTTATATGAGTGGTTACTAAAGGTGTTCGTCCTCTGTTGGAATACATGTGTTGTCGAACACCATTTTTATCAGAGTATTTGGCATAATTCCAAGTCTGTAGGATCACCAAGTTTGCTACCAATTGTATATACATTAGGATGTCGAGACTGCTAATTTGTTGGAAGATGTAACGGAATGATAAAACTAGAGGTTCACCATGTTCAGTAAAACCCTGCACAACACCAAATATCTCACACTGTCACGATTTCTGTAAAATGACAAAGATCATGGCGAAGGTGGATCACACGAAGAAGATAGCAAAGGCTATTAAAACTCCACCATAATTGTTGAAAGGTTTACATGTTGTCATGTCCAGATGATCACCAAATTTAGTAAAACTGTGCAGAAACACAAAGACAGTAACCTGCACGAAGAAACTGTTAGATTGAATCTTGGTTAAATCATTCATGCATTAAAAGATGGAACTAAATCGAAGAAGAATGATAATTGTGTTAGTAATAATCAATGGTAATTAGATATATAATATATTAGATGAAGAAGTGTGATATTTATGAAGAGTTGTGTTGAAATTTTGAAATACTTATAAGTAAGTTGAGATGTGAAGGAATTAGTTGGACTGCAGCAGATACATTGAAGATCAAATGCAGAAAGAGACATAGCAGCAGTCATGATATCCAGTGCATTATACAGAATATTTATGGATTTATGAACAGAGGGTGGCTGGGAGGTGTAAGGGCAGGTTGGAGCCTGCAGGGGAGTAGGTGCTTCCTTGTCAGTTGTAGCTGACTAAATAGGGGGTTGTAGCCTCCTACCAGTTGGAGCTGGTGAATAGCGGTGTGGGTGCATCATGATCAGTGGGTGTTGATCTAAAGAGGAAGAAAACATCTTCCTTCTATTGTAACTTGTAAAACAAAAATTTGCAGTTAATAGAAAAATGTTTGTGGTTTTCCCAATTAGGTTCCACGATAAAACATTGTGTTCAAATTTTGTTTGCATTTCTGCAATACATAATTAACAAAAGTAAAATTTTGATAAAATTATTGTGTCACTGATTCACCCCCCTAGCCTCTCAGTGACAGTATATAATCCTTCAATTAGTATCAGAGCGGGTCTCTTCACTAAAAATTTTAATCACTTGAAGAGAAATATACATCATAATGGATCAAGAGTTGAAGATGTCATTAAAAGTCCCCCTATTCGATGGTGAACACTGTGTTTTCTGTAGTATTAGAATGAAAATTTATCTGATGTCTATTGGATTGGAAGTATGGACATTAGTTGAAAAAGGATATGATGTTCCAAAAATCACTCTCACGGAAGCAGAAGACAAGAAGAAATTTTGGGAACATGCAAAGGCTTTAAACACACTACAAGCTGGACTGAGTAAGAAGATCCTTGCTAAAGTACTAAACTGTAAAAATGCAAAAAATCTCTAGGATAAATTGGAAACTATATATGTAGGATATTCCAAGGTAAAGAGGGCCAAACTTCAGACTTTCAAAGTACAATATGAAGGTCTAAAAATGAAGGATGAAGAAAATATCTCAGAGTACTTCGAAAGAGTTGATAATATTGTTAATGCAATCAGAGGTTTGGGAGTAGAAGTGTCAGACAATGAGTTAGTTGAAAAGATAATAAGAACACTACCTATGTTATATAATCCTAAAGTGTCCACTCTTGAAGATCGAGAGAATCTATATCAACTCACCATGGATGAATTGTATGGAATTCTCATAGCCTATGAGTTAAGATTAGGTCATGAGAACCTCCCAAAAGGAGAGGCAGCCTTCAAGGTGCTCAAGAAAAAAAAAATTAGAAGCAAAAACCTCAACCTAGCCATCATGAAGAATCTGATGTAGAAGAAGCCAATTTTATTTAAAAACTTCAAAAATGATCATGGAGGTACAAAGGCAAGCTGCCTTTCAAATGTTTTAATTGTGGCAAAGTTGGCCACTTTGCAGCCAAGTGTCCCTATCCCAAGGAAGACCCTAAAGATGAAGAAGACACAAATAAACAATACAAGAAGAAGGGAAAACCCCACTATAAGAAAAAGTATTAAAAAGGGAAAAAGAATTTTTACTCAAAAGAAGAAAACATCATTTCATCAGAGTCTAGTGACAGTGATGATGATGAAGTCATTTTTCTAGGTATTGAAGAGTCCGATGAGATAGAAGAAATTGAGCATGAGGAAGAGTCAGAAGA
The DNA here is from genome assembly GCA_032191745.1 of Picea mariana. NCBI lineage: Eukaryota > Viridiplantae > Streptophyta > Pinopsida > Pinales > Pinaceae > Picea > Picea mariana. Next base: position 37,199 of record JASDQU011400555.1, on the reverse strand, counting down.
TGAAGCATAGGTTAATATGGAAGAATAACTTCTCAGTGCCTTGGATGAATTAAGAAGATACAAAAACAGATATAGACAGTTGAAAACTTTTGTAGTTGAACAAAAAGAAAAACATGAACAGAAAGAAAAAGAAATGGAGAAAATCATGAGCAACCTGAAAAACCAAATCCTAGAAGCAAATAGGATGGAAGAAAGTCTGGAGAATTCTCTTAAAGAGAAACAAATAACCTGTGAAAGAATGGAGGCGGAATTAGTTCACCTAAGAAAAGAGCTTGATGCAAAACTTATCCAAACAAGATATGAAAATAGCTCTAAAATCTTAGATAAAATTATAACCACACAAAGGGATTCAAGTAACAAAAATGGAGTAGGTTATTCTCAAGGAGAAAACCAAGTTAACTCAAAATATTATGAAGTTTCTCTCCTCAGTACATTCAAGAAGAAAGATGAAGAAAAGACAATCAATGATCAGAACTCCAGAGGATTACTTCCACCCATCAAGAAGGAATATAAGACAACACCAAAGAAAGTTTATCAAAACAGGTATCCTCACATTTTCTTCAGTTATTGCTTTGCATGCTCTAATTTCGAAGACAAAGCTATGAATTGTAGAGCATATGGAAGGAAAAACTTGAGGGTTAAGAACTATAACCTTAAAGATAACCAAACAATAGATCAAGTTAAAAGAAGAAATTATAACTCCTTTTCACCTCTACAAGAAAGGACCTTATAATGTCAGATGTCATAACTATGGACATAAAGCAAGTAATTGCATATTAATGGAAATCTTAGAAAAACCAAAGTTCATTAGAGAGCAAAATAATCTTTGGAAAGAAAAAACATCAAAAGAGGAATGTTTGATTGCCTTGAAAGCCCAAGATAAAGAAGATCTTTGGTATGTTGACAGTGGTTGCTCAAAACACATGACAGGAAATAAGGACAAGCTTTTGAACTTAAATAAACAAAAGGGTAAAGTTACATTTGGTGACAATGCTTCAGGTAACATACTTGGGAAAGGCACTGTGAATTTGAGAAAATACAAAGCCAAGAATGTGTTGCTTGTTGAAAATATGAAACCTAGCCTATTAAGTTTCAGCCAAACCTATGATTAGGGGCACATTTGCATCTTTGATTCCCATAAATGTGAAATTAGGAGAAAGGACTCGGGAATATTGGTTGGTAATGCTCCTAGAACTCCTGAGAATGTATATATATTAAATAAAAAACTGAATGAGGAGTGTCATATAAATTTATTGGATGAAAGTTGGTTATGGCATAGAAGGTTGGGGCACATTAACTTTGACAATTTAGTGAAAGTCAACAATCTTGGGGCAGTAAGAAACTTGTCAAAGATCACAAAACCCTCAAATCCTATGTGTAGATATTGTCTACTAGGGAAGCAAACTAGAAAAAGGTTCAAAACAAAAGAATGTTCAACCTCAAAACCTTTAGAACTTTTTCACACCGACCTCTGTGGACGTAAAAGGACCAAAATTTTTCAAGGAGAGTCCTACTTTATGTTGTTCATGATGATTTTACTAGAATGGCTTGGGTATGTTTTCTCAAGGAAAAATCAAAAGCATTTAACAAATTCAAAGCTTTTAAAACCCTTGTTGAAAATGAAACAGAGACAACAATCAAATGTCTTAGATCATACAATGGTGGTGAGTTCACCTCAAAAGAGTTTGACCTCTTCCGTGAAACTCATGGAATTAAGAGAAAATTCTATGTTGCCAGAACACCTTAGAAAAATGGGATTGCTTAGAGGAGGAATAGAACCGTCCAAGAGGTTGCAAGGACTATGCTCAATGAAGCAAGATTATCGGATGGATATTGGAGGGAAGTTGTAAGCACAGCAGTATACATATTAAATAGAGGTCGACTCAGGATTAATAGTAATAAGACTCCTTATGAAATATGGTTTGGGAGATCTCATTCGATAAAATACTTCAAGGTCTTTGGAAGTAAGTGTTACATCAAAAGGCTTGATGAGAATATCGAAAAATTTGATGCTAGATATGATGAAGGTATCTTTCTTAGATATGCTTCTACGAAGAAAGAATACAGATGCTACAATATTATATTACATAATATTGTTGAGAGTGCCGATGTTAAGGTGGATGATTTAAAAACAATGAAGATCAAACATGAAGAGACCATACTTGACAATGAAGATGAAGATGATGATGAGTCAGTTGATACACAAACAGAAGAAGAAGAAGAGAATAAAGAAGAAAAGGAAGATATACAAGAGGATGAAATGGATACCATATAAGAAGAGGAAGATATTCAAGAAGAGATAAGAGAAGAATCCCTAAGAAGAGACACAAAGACACCCTCAAGAATAACTCAAAAGAATCATCCTGGAGACCTGATTATTGGAAATAAAGACAATAAGATAATTTTTGTATCAAACAAAAATAGCACTTTTGTCACATATTCATCCCATCTCAATCAAAGATGCATGCAAATATGAGAATTGGGTCAATGCTATGAATGAAGAATTGGACCAGATTGAAAAAAAATCAAACTTGGGAACTGGTTCCAAGACCAAAAAATAAGAATGTCATTGGAACTAAATGGGTGTTTAAAAACAAAGTGAATGAAAATGGGCAAGTAATCAAGAACAAAGGAGGATTGGTATTTAAAGGGTATGCTCAGGTTGAAGGGGTAGACTTTGAAGAAACCTTTGCACCTGTGGCCATATTAGAGGCAATTAGGATGTTCTTAGCTTTTGCCAACTACAAAAAATTGAAAGTATACCGGATGGATGTCAAGTCATCATTTCTCAATGGAAACTTAGAAGAGGAATTCTATATTGAGAAACTATGTCTGTAAACTAAAGAAAGCACTCTATGGGCTAAGACAAGCACCTAGAGCATGGTATGCAAGGCTAGATTCTTATTTACAAGTGCAAGGCCTCAAAAGAGGATCAGCAGACAATAATCTTTATTGTAAAATTGTTGGTGATAGCATGATTATTGTGGAAGTATATGTTGATGATATTATATTTGGGAGTGATGATGAAAAAATGAGTAAGGACTTTTCTAGGAGGTTGCAGCAAGAATTTGAAATGTCCTTGCTTGTTGAACTGAATTTCTTTCTAGTATTACAAATAGTACAGCCCAAAAGAGGAATCTTTATCCATTAGTCCAAGTATGTTAATGATATGCTAGAGAAATTCCAGTTAGAGGATTGCAAACCTGTTTGTACACCTATGACAATAGGATGCAAACTAAGCAAGGAAGATGAGTCCAAGGATGTAGATCCAAAACACTACAGATCAATGATTGGGAGTTTACTCTATGCAACATCTTTCAGACCTGATGTCAAGAAAGTTGTTGGAATGGTGGCTAGATTCCAAGATGCACCAAAAGAGAGCCATGTTCAAGTTGTGAAAAGAATCTTTATGTATTTAAAAGGAACCATAGATCTTGGTTTGTGACCATAGATATTGGTTTTTGGTACCCTAGAAAGAATTCATTCTCTTTAAGGGCCTATTCAGATGAAGATTGGGCAGGTTGTGTAGATGACAGAAAAAGTATTAGTGGAGGAGAATTCTTCTTGGGAGAATCATTGGTAGCCTGGACAAGCAAGAAACGGTCCTCAATTTCTCTATCTTCCACTGAAGTTGAGTATATTGCAGCAGCAAAATGTTGCACACAAGTGGAATGGATGAAACAAACCTTACAAGACATCAAAGTAGTGTTTGAAGAACCCACTACTATCTACTATAATAATACAAGTGTTATAAGTCTCTCCAAGAACCATGTCCATCACTCCAAAGCAAAACGCATTCCAATAAAATACCACTATCTAAGATATCAGGCTGCAAATAAGAACATTAAATTGGAATATGTCCCAACACAAGAACAGGTTGCAGATATTTTCACTAAACCCTTAAGCAAAGATGTATTTGAATATCTCAGGCAAAGATTAGGAGTAGTCTCTCGTCCAATATAATCTCTCAAGAAAATAATGCATCAATTGCAATCAATTCAGGGGGAGACAGTGATCAAAGTCAGGGGGAGTCATTCAACCCTTTGCCCTTGATGTCAAAGGGGGAGAAATGAAAATAGTATTACCATCAATGCCAAAGGGGGAGATTGTTGGAAATATGGAAATACAGGTTGGCATTGACAACAGATCTGTGATGATGATAATGGCATTGATGGAATTGGCATTGTCATTATTGACTCTACTGCATAATCATGACTGGAATAGGGATACTAATGTTGCATACATTTCAAATGTGTTGACATTAAAGTGATTGTGATGACACTGACAATGTTACATATATTTAAATATGAACATCTAAAACAGAGAAGAACATGTTGACATTATGTTTCCTATGATGACATGTCTATGTTGACAGAAGCATTGATGAGGCAGTATGATCACAAAGTTGATGGTTGGGATTGACAGATAGGCAATGTGCATTGGGCATGTAAAATGACATAAGCAGTGATGTATGTTGACCTGTTGACTGTGATGGTTATGAGGCACTCTGTAATTACAATCCCTGTGATGTGTCTGGAAGACAAGGGTTGGCTTTGCCCAGGATGTGACTTGAAATTTGACTGTCAAAGAAACAGAGCCTTGTTGTTGATGCAAACTTCTACAATTTGCAAGATGATGTATTGCTACATGATCAAATTCACCGTGACTAAAACCATAGACCAAGTCAATCAAGTTTGTTAACTTGTTAACGAGTTTAAACATTGATAGAAATCTCAGAGATTGAATGTGGATGATGAAATTGAAGTTAAACAATGCTAGAAAATATGGCGAGATATATAGTTTAGACAATATGATGGAGAAAAGTACAATCCCAACGCAAATTTCAAGCAGACAACTAGATCAGATGACTAGTATTGGTGATAGTGGACAGGATGGGAGTGATACTTTTGTACCTAACCCAACATTCTCTATTGGAAAAGAGCCACTGCAAGATGGGACACTCCCTGTGGAAAGAAGATCATGTGCGGGTGGTCTTGGCGAAGCTTCCCCAAAGAGTGATGAGAGGTCAGCAGATATGTTTTGTGATGACATATTTGGAGAATCATCTGCAAGAATTGGGAATTCGGGTAGAGGTGATGGGTCGCTTGTTGATACAAGTGGTCTTCATGACAATTAGGATGATGCAAAAGGATACTATGGTTACCGCATTGGTGAGGTCCTTGATGGTCGTTATGAATTTATAGCTTCTCGTGGCAAAGGTGTATTCTCAAGTGTTGTTCGGGCGAAGGATCTTAAGGCGGAGAAGGGAGAACTGGAAGAGGTTGCAATTAAGATTATCCGCACCAATGAAACTATGTATAAAGAGGGTCAAGAAGAACTGATAATATTGAAGAAACTTGTTGGTGTTGATCCTGAAGATAAATGCAACAGTGTGAGATTTCTCTCCAACTTTAAATATAGGAATTGTTATCGCACATTTTGTAGTTTGGATAGTAGATGGATGAAAAGAGGTCAAACTGGCGTAACTGAACCAATCCCACCCACTGTCATCTCGACGGGAAGGTTCTTTCTATTTAAGGAGGTAATGCCCAGGGGAGACATCCCCGGTGACCTTGGATTTTGAGAAGGCAAGAGTTTAACAAGGCTAGAAGTTATAGTAATCCCCCTCACAAGTCACCAGCTGATCAGAAAGTCCAGCTTATAGCCAATAAAGATAACCGGAAGTAATAACCAATAAGATCACATGCCCGAGACAAAGCAACAATAAAACGATGAATATGCAAGCTTGTTTGTTGGTTAGTACTTCATATAATCAATTACATTTCTGATAATAAGCAATTGAGCAATGAATATTGACGAATTCAATGTTTGTACGATAGCAATAGTTACAATATCACTTCTTCAATAAATGCCAAAGAAACTTGGCATTCAATGTAACAAATTAACAGTTCAATAGATAATGCCTTAACCAACCATTCAATTGCTTTGAAAGTGAAACGATAGCTACACAAAGTTGTTTATAGCAAAAGATGACGGCAGCAAATAGGGTTAGGAGATTAGTTTTAGGCTAGGGTTTGTTCAAAGTATTAGAAGTTGTTTTGAGATCACACTAGGGCTTAGATTAGTGCATTCCTAGGGCATATGGAGTCAAAAGGAGGACACAAGAGCTGAAGGATCAAGTGATAATAGTAAGGCTAAGGACAAGAAGTTTAAACCTTGAGGTGTTGATATGGAAAGGCCTCAAGAATGAAACCCTAGGGGAGAGAGGCTCACTTTGGTGTAGGGGAAATAGGCCTCAGTGCTCTCTCATCCTTCCTTAACTCAAAGGAAAAACGACTAGCTCAAAATATTTCATAAATCTAATACAAGAGGTTTTGCAAGTAACTTGTTGCTATGGAAACGCTTTACTAGGCAAACCCTAGGGAAAATCAACTCACCAAGGCATAGGGGAAATAGGCCTTGATGTGTTTTCTCCTTCTTAGCTCAACAAATAAGAAAAATGGCTATCATGGAAAAATATGGATTGAGTGTTGCTATGGCAAGGCTCAATCCTCTTCAGCAAGGGCTAGAAAGAAATATTAGAGTGTTGCTAAGGCAAGGCTCTATCTCACTTCAGCAAATAAAATGGCTTAAAACCTTGGTAGGGACATGAGACAAGGACCTTCAATGTGTGCTTGTCACCTATGGTTTAATTCAGCAAATTATAACCATAAATGCAAGAAAAAAAATACTACAACCATTCAATTAAGAATTTTTGCAGAAATTTACTTAGGGTTTGCTATATGATTTATTGGTTAAATGCAAGAAAAAAAATACTACAACCATTCAATTAAGAATTTTTGTAGAAATTTAGTTACATTTAACCAATAAATCATATAGCAAACCCTAGTTGTAATACCTTCCACCAAGAGAAATGCCAAAAATGCCAAGAAACGACTTCCTTCAACAAGTGTGCCTCACAATTTCAGCCAAATACTCCAAAGATAGCGCAAATTTCAAACCTTACTAATGAGTGAGTGAAAGATGATCCAAAAATGAAGGTGAAAACCCTCAATTTATACAGTACAATGACCTAAATTTACATTTTAGGTCATAAAAAGGCCGACAAGGCCAAAATACTAAAATCATATTGTTTTACATTAAATGTATGAAACTTAAACCCTAATCAAGCAATAGAGAGACATCATCCCCTTTCTAGGGTGACGTTAGCCCCTTCCAGGGCAAATACAACCTCCTGGAGCAAAACATTAGCCCTCTTTGGGCTTGTCCAAGCTTCCACACGTGCCAATACTTCCATATCTACCTCCCAAGATGTCCATATTGTTGGGTGATGTCATGGACTTCCTAGGAGACGTCCTACGCCTTCCAAGGCCAACGTTCCTGTGGAGAGGGCTCAATCCCCCTAGGTACAGGCCTGCTCAGCTGCCTCTGGTGGATTCTTCTGCTCTTCCCTGGTACAAACACTCTGCCCTGTCTCTGCCCCCTATTGGGGTATCAGCATCCATCGGGTGGGCTCTTCAGCCCCATGGAGGTTTGAACTGATCATCTCCCCATGTGTACCTGTCTATCGGTACCTGTACATCAGGCATGATCCTACACATCAACAGCTACGCCCTTCATGGGCTCATAAGTCACAAGGATCATAGCAATGTCAATCACATCCAATCATCAATATTTATTAAACATGTGCATAAAACCCCTTTACCCTAGTCTAGTGCTCAAAGAGATTATACAAGTCTGTAATACAAGTTTGGGAAAAATGACAGAACGTCCTATTGGGATAGTGTCTACTTGTAGAGGGATATTTCTAAAAAATATTAAATCCAAGTCATGCAGGAGGGTGAGGTGGATGGGGATGCCTGGGAAAAAGGTGCAGTGATAGCAGGGATGGCTTACCAGTGGGTGCCTCTTTGGAGGTTGAGATGCACCTGTCATGGATGCAAATATTTCCAAGCCCATTCATGCCTTTTAATCTTCATTTTTTCCAAGATGTTAATCAAAGGACATTGCCCTGGCTTGGTGACCAGTGGTGGCAATGTTAGCCACAAACATTTCACGGAAATGAGAAGGTTAGCTCGTGATGAGACCCCCTTTCTCTTGGCTATGCCACCAAGAGTCACTACCCTAAAATGGTGACCAGATGTTGGTAGTGTCATACCACTAGATGTTCATGGACCTAATAGGTCGGCTCGTGATGAGACCTCCTATCCTCTAACCAAGTCTTGTCTTATTTATTTTTTTTATATTTTATTGCTTTTTATTTCAAGAAGCTAGTAAAGGGACATTGTTGTGGCTTGGTGACCAGAAGTGACAATGTTACCCACAAGTACTTTCACAGAAATGAGAAGGCTGGCTCATGATGAGACCCCCTTTCTCTTAGACATGCCACCAAGAGCCACTACCTTGGCGTGGTAACCAGATTTTGGTAGTTTCATACCGTTAGGCACCCATGGACATAATGAGTTGGATCGTGATGAGACCCCCCATCCTTCAACTAGGTCTTGATTTATTTTTCTACGGGTCCCTTTGTTTCTTGCTGAGAATACTTTTATTGATTTCTCAGGGATCCCTGGGAGAAGCATCTCAAGGTTTTATTCTTAGGATTTTTATTGTCAGCTACTTTTAACCCCCTGGACTTTAGCCAATTCTTCCCACAAGGTAAGGTACAATCCCTAAATGATCATCCCTATGCCCAGACCAAGGTAACGGGATGGGTGAGCGGGAAATAAGATGTAAAGTAGTATGTGTGATGAGAACGGGAGATGGATCTTCAAAAGTCCCCCCAGTGGCAACTCAAAACCTATGGACACAGGGTTGCTAGGGAATCATGTCATTCCCCCCAGACATGGTCAAGTGGACAAGCATAAGATCCAAGCACCCATTAGAAACAAAGGAATCAAATGCACATATTCAAAGGTTTTGAGGATCGGAGTGACACATACCATGATACCCAGACTCATTACCTCATGGAGAAAGAACCATGACCTCTGATACAGGACCAAGATGAAGGTGATGGATGTTACTGCTCTTACTAACAAAATGGAGGCATTGAAAGCAAGAAAACATGGGTCGTCCAGGGCCATGCTCAAGTCGATCTGGATCTCGATACTCCATGTATAGGACTTGTGGGCCTCGATACATAATCTCCTCATTATCCCTGAAAGTGGGGGATAACATCTAGCTCCAACTCAGGGACACATACTCACCGTAGAGTGCATGAGAACCTCAACATCTCTGGCATGACCTATAACCTGCTTGATCTCAATAGAAAACATCAGTAACCATTTGGGGTGGTGATACCACCCCAGCATATATATATATAAGACTGAAATAAAGCAATCATAAGTGTGAATGTGAAAGAAAACTATTCTAATATGCAATGCAACAGTATAATACAACGAATGCACATGCCTACTTGTCTGTTGTTACATGTTGGTTGGATGTTAGATGTGGTCAATGATCAGTGAAACCCATCCAGCAACGTCCCACAATACCTGCCTTTGTGCTTCATCATAAGCCAAAATAGTGATAAGTTAAGCACAACAACAATATGAGTCAGAAAATGTATCATACCAATGGAAACTATAAGGTCTAGCTCATGGAGGCGGGTGGGAGGGAAAAAGTGATGCCAAAACATACTCTCAGGAGAGTGCTCAACCATCTCAGAAATGGATCGTGAAAATTCAAAGGTTCAAGAGACCAACTGGAGGAATCTGAATGATGGCTACCTTGGACGTCTTCACAACTTAAGGCCTAAGAAGGCATTAGCAAGAGCTGAAAGGATGACTGACAATTCCTTAAGGGAAAGCTGGAAAATTGTGACAATAAGCTTCTTCTTGAGGTACTCAACTTTCCGCTAAAATCCAGAATGAGGTTTTGTGTTACAGGAGACTTGGGATAAGGGACATGTTTCCAAACCATACCTTTAGTGACATAGCGAGGTAGAGTAATCAAAGGGGTGTGGAAAACCTTATCACAAGCATCTTGCTCTGCGGAAGTAACCTCCTCACTTTTATCAATATCTGAGCAGAAAGATGGTTGATAACTTTATTCATAGAATATATCTAAGTGCTCAGATGGATAGTCATCAAAGTCCTCAAGGTATGACCGAAAATTATTAAGAGAGCATAGCATCAATTCATCCTTGGGTGTCTGAATAAAGTCAGGTTCTTGTTGCCAAATGTCAAAATTATTAGTAACTTCATGTGATAAATGCAAAGGCAACTTTTGGGAATGACCCTCAATGTCATAAATGGGATCCCCATCATATCCAATCATATCCCATTTACACCTCCCGACATGTATGAATTCATTGTTTTCAGATTTCTGTGGTGAGGGTTTTCGAATTCATTTGCCGGAGAATCCACAGTTAGTGTCATTTTGTCATCGACTGTCCTGCATACACTATTAATAACGAAGATCAGCCAGCTCTCAAAATTGACGATTAGTCCTGATGATGAATCCCGTTCTGGATTCGAAACGTCGATGACAAAATGACACTAACTGTGGATTCTCCGGCAAATGAATGTATGAATTCATCAATATTATCAACAAAGTCACCATATTCATCATAACATGAAGGGGTTAAAACATCCAACACTTATTTACTCTCCATGTCATAAGATAAAGAATCATTAAAAATTTGGAAGGGGAAACAACTCGCCTTGCTTAATCCTTCATGTGCAAGAGCTTCAAGTATTTGGACAACTTCACCAAGTGGAAGATCTTCCTCTACATCTTCAGTTTTGATATATAGAGGTTCTAGCTTGTCCAAGGGTTCCATTTCCTCTTCACTCTCTGAATCATAGAACAAGGTGTCATCAAAAAAATGGAAAGGAAAATGACTTACCTCATTCTCTTTATCTTGTGTAGGAGGGATAGGATCTTGGAGAGCTTCATCAGACTGGGGAGCGGTTACTGGTGCTCCATTCTCATAATTCACTTTTCTAGTTATATCTGCGTTTCATTTTATTGAATCATGGGAGAAATCTTGCTCCTCTTCAAGGGGTTGACAATGTTCTTCATAAATCTCTTCTTTCACATCAAAGGGTTCTTGATGTTGAACATGATATGCATTCCTGAGATCTGCCACAATCTCAGTGGTGAATCCTTTGTCATCCACGGCTATTGTGAGATTTTGAAGGGCATATTCATATGTTTGGCAACGTGGTTTGGTAAGTCAATAAACCTATTGATGAGGTGTATTAAATATGATATACCCCTATCTTGGAAACAAACCTTAATCCAATCTTGCAAGAAGGATGGCAAAGAGAGTGTGAATATTTTTATAAGAGCATCCTCCCCTCCCAATTCTACCTCGCTTATATATTCAAAAAAAATTATGATGTGAGTTGGGAGGCCCCAAAATCTTCAAAGGTTGCTTGACCATTTTGCATCAAAGTGGGTTGGGTATCCTTGAAGGATTTTGAAAGAAATAGTTGGATACAGTTGTTCCCAGGATGCCATGATCCCATAACTTGGAAATATCACAGAGTTGAGAGTAAGGTGGCACCTAGGAAAAGGTTAGTGGAGTCACCAGATAATTTGCTTGAAATTATCAAAGGAAAATGGAAAACACCCTAAGTGGAGTCGCCAGGTAATCTTGTAAGATAGAGACTCTAGAGGCAAGGCTTACCGAAAAATGTTGTTTTCAGGAAGGTTTGACTCAGTGTTCCCCGACAACGGAGCCAAAATGTTATCGCACAGTTTGTAGTTTGGATAGTAGATGGATGAAAAGAGGTCAAAATGACGTAACTGAACCAATCCCACCCACTGTCACCTCGATGGGAAGGTTCTTTCTATTTAGGGAGGTAAGGCCCAGGGGAGACATCCCCGGTGACCTGGGGTTTTGAGAAGGCAAGAGTTTAGCAAGGTTAAGTGATATTAATCCCCCTCACAAGTCACCACCTGATCAGAAAGTTCGTCTTATAGCCAATAAAGATAAAAGGAAGTAATAACCAATAAGATCACCTGCCTGAGACAAAGCAACAATAAAACGATGCTACAAGCTTTCTTGTTGGTTAGTACTTCATATAATCAATGACCTTTCTAATAATAAGCAATTGAGAAATGAATATTGACGAAGTCAATGATTGTACGATAGCAATAGTTACAATATCACTTATTCAATAAATGCTAAAGAAACTTGGCATTCAATGTAACAAATTAACACTTCATTAGATAATGCCTTAACCAACCATTCAATTGATTTGAAAGTGAAATGATAGCTGCACAAAGGTGTTTATAGAAAAATATGATGACAGCAAATAGGGTTAGGAGATTACTTTTAGGCTAGGGTTAGTAAAGTTAGGGTTTGTTCAAAGTATTAGAAGTTGTTTTGAGATCACACTAGAGCTTAGATTAGTGTGTTCCTAGGGCATATGGAGTCAAAAGGACGACGCAAGAGCTGAAGGATCAAGTGATAGTAGTAAGGATAAGGACAAGAAGGTTAAACCTTGAGGTGTTGCTATGGCAAGGTCTCAAGGATGAAACCCTAGGGGAGAGAGGCTCACTTTGGTGTAGGGGAACTAGGCCTCAGTGCTCTCTCATCCTTCCTTAACTCAAAGGCAAAACGGATAGCTCAAAATATTGCATGAATCTAAGACAAGAGATTTTGCAAGTAACATGTTGCTATGGCAAGGCTTTACTAGGAAAACCCTAGGGAAAATCGGCTCACCAAGGTGTAGGGGAACTAGGCCTTGATGCGTTTTATCCTTCTTAGCTCAACAAATAAGAAAAATGGCTAGCATGGAAAATGATGGATTGAGTGTTGCTATGGCAAGGTTCAATCCTCTTCAGCAAGGGCTAGAAAGAAATAATAGAGTGTTGCTAAGGCAAGGCTCTATCTCACTTCAGCAAATAAAATGGCTTACAACCATTCAATTAAGAAGTTTTGCAGAAATTTACTTACATTTAACCAAGAAATCATATAGCAAACCCTAGTTGTAATACCTTCCACCAAGAGAAATGCCAAAAATTCCAAGAAAAGACTTCCTTCAACAAGTGTGCCTCACAATTTCAAACAAATACTCCAAAGATAGAGCAAATTTCAGACCTCACCAATGAGTGAGTGAAAAATAATCCAAAAATGAAGGTGAAAACCCTCAATTTATATAGTACAATGACCTAAATTTACATTTTAGGTCATAAAAAGGCTGACAAGGCCAAAATACTAAAATCATATTGTTTTACATTGAATGTTTGAAAATTAAACCCTAATCAAGAAATAGAGAGACGGCATCCCCTTTCTAGGGTGACTTTAGCCCCTTCCATGAAAAATGCAATCTCCTAGAGCAAAATGTTAGCCTTATGTGGGCTTCTCCAAGCTGCCACACGTGCCAATACTACCATATCTTCCTCCCAAGACATCCATATTGTTGGTTGATGTCATGGGATTCCTGGGAGATGTCTTGGGACTTCCAAGGCCAACGTTCATGTGGAGGGGGCTCACTCCCCCTAGGTACAAGTCTGCTCAGATGCCTCTAGTGGATTATTTTGCTCTTCCCTGGTACAAACACCCTGCCCTGTCTCTTCCCTCTGTTTGGAGTCTCAGCATCGATCGAGTGGGATCTTCAGCCCCATGGAGGTCTGAACTGATCATCTCCCCATGTGTTCATGTCCATTGGTACTTGTCCATCAGGAATGATCCTACACATCAACAGCTACGCCCTCCATGGGCTCATAAGTCGCAGGAATCATAGCAATGTTAATCACATCCAATCATGAATATTTATTAAACATGTGCATAAAACCCCTTTACCCCAATCTAGTGCTCAAAGAGATTATACAAGTCTGCAATACAAGTTTGGGGAAAATGACAAGATGTCCTATTGGGCTGATGTCTACTGGTAGAGGGATGTTTCTGAAAAATATTAAATCCAAGTCATGTAAGTGGGTGAGGTGGATGGGGATTCCTAGGCAAAAGGTGCAGTGATAGCAGAGATGGCTTACCAATGGGTGCCTCTGTGGAGGTTGAGTTGCACCTGTCATGGATGAAAATATTTCCAATCCCATTCATGCCTTTTAATATTCATTTTTTCCAAGATGCTATTCAAAGGAAACTGCCCTAGCTTGGTGACTAGTGGTGGCAATGTTAGCCACAAACATTTCACGGAAATGAGAAGGTTGGCTCGTGATGAAACCCCCTTTCTCTTGGCTATGCCACGAAGAGCCACTAACCTGGCATGTTGACCAGATGTTGGTAGTGTCATACCTCTAGATTTTCATGGACCTAATAGGTCGGCTCGTGATGATAGCTCCTATCCTCTAACCAGGTCTTGTCTTATTGTTTTTTTTATCTTTTAATTGCTTTTTCTTTCAAGAAGCTAGTCAAGGGACATTTCCCTGGTTTGGTGACCAGAAGTGACAATGTTACCCACAAGTAATTTCACTTAAATGAGAAGGTTGGCTCGTGATTATACCCCCTTTCTCTTGGCCATGCAACCAAGAGCCACTACCCTGGCGTGGTAACAAAATGTTGGTAGTGTCATACCATTAGGCACCCATGGACGTAATGAGTTGGCTCGTGATAAGACCCCCCATCCTTCAACTAGGTCTTTATTTATTTTTCTACATGTCCCTTTGTTTCTTGCTGAGAAGCCTTTTATTTCTTTCTCAGGGATACCTAGGCGAAGCATCTCAAGGTTTATTCTTAGGATTTTATTGTCAACTACTTTTACCCCCCAAGCCTTTAGCCAATTCTTCCCACAAGGTAAGGTACAACCCCTAAATGATCAACCCTATGCCCATACCAAGGTAACAGGATGGGTGAGCAGGAAATAAGATGGAAAGTGGTATGTGTGACGGGAACAGGTGATGGCTCTTCCGAAACCCCCCCAGTGGCAACTCAAAACCTATGGACATAGGCTTGCTAGGGAATCATGTCATCCCCCCGAGACATGGTCAAGTGGACAAGCATAAGATCCAAGCACCCGTTAGAAACAAAGGAATTAAATGCACGTATTCAAAGGTTTTGAGGATCACAGTGACACATACCATGATACCCGGACTCATTACCTCATGGAGCAAGAACCACATCTGATACAAGACCAAGCTGAAGGCAATGGATATTTTTGCTACTACTAACAAAGTGGACGCTCTGAAAGGGCGAAAACATGGGCCCTCCAAGGCCATGCTCAAGTCGATCTGGCTCTCGGTACTCCATGTCTAGGACCTGTGGGCCTCGAGACATAATCTCCTCGTTATCCCTAAAAGTGGGGGATAACATCAATCATTTGTGTTTAGTGTTTGAGTCCCTGCACATGAATCTTTGAGAGTTTCTTAAGAATTTTGGTTGCAAATTTGGTTTTAAATTAACTATAATGTGGGCATATGCAAAGCAATTATTTATTGCGTTAAAGCATCTGAAGAATTGTGGGGTTTTTCACTGTGACATAAAGCCTGATAATATGTTGGTGAATGAAGCAAAGAATGTTTTAAAACTAGCAGATTAGAGGATCGATTTCAATTGCAGAGGAGATGAAGATCTACAACAAAATCCATTGTGAAGACTCAGCAATCATCCGATCAAGTGATCGACGGTGCCGATTAATTCATTCAGTCAGATGTATCCCACATGGGAAGTGTGGAAAGGTTCATATGGGTTTATAAAGACCACCCTCACTATGCCTATTCGATGCGTAGTGCAAAGGTATGGTGACGGCTCTAGGCGCTTGGACTTCACATGAGGATCACCAGCCTAGAGCTCGGGATGACCTCTCAGGCCCCCTACCTTTTGGAAGAAGTGACAACAATCGTTGATTTACTAAGGAGATGATATCGTCTGTTGGATTAATATTTTATATATATATATATGTTGACACGACGGTCATATGAAGTGATCGTGAGCTTAGGTGTGTTCGTTATTTCGATTGGTGGTAAGACTATCATTTTTATCGGATTCTTTGGCATAATGCCAAGTCTGGAGGATCACCAAGTTCGCTACCAATTAAATATACATCAGGATGTCGAGACCGTTAATTTGTCGGAAGATGCAACAGAATGATAAAACTGGAGGTTCGCCATGTTCAGTAAAACCCTGCACAACACCAAAGATCTCACACTGTCACGATTTTTGTAAAATGACAAAGATCATGGCGAAGGTGGACCACACAAAGAAGATAGCAGAGGTTATTAAAACTCTACCATAACAGTTGAAAGGTTTACATGTTGTCATGTCCAGATGATCACCAAATTTAGTAAATTCTTGCAGAAACACAAAGACAGTAACATGCACGAAGAAACAGTTAGATTGAATCTCGGTTAAATCATTCATGCATTAAAAGATGGAACTAAATCGCAGAAGAATGATAATTGTGTTAGTAATAATCAATGGTAATTAGATATATAATCTATTAGATGAAGAAGTGTGATGTTTATGAAGAGTTGTGTTGAAAATTTGAAAGACTTATAAGTAAGCTGAGATGTGAAGGAATTAGTTGGACTGCATCACTGACATTGAATATCAAATGCAGAAAGAGACAGAGCAGCAGTCAGGATATCCAATGCATTATACAGAAGATTTCTAGATTTATGAACAGAGGGTGGTTGGGAGGTGCAAGGGAAGGTTGGAGCCTGCAGGGGAGTAGGTGCTTCCTTGTCAGTTGTCGTTGAATAAATAGGGGTTTTAAGCCTCCTATCAGTTGGAGCTGGTGAATAGGGGTGTGGGTGCATCCTGATCAGTGGGTGTTTATCTAAAGAGGAAGAAAACATCTTCCTTCTATTGTAACTTGTAAAACAAAATTTTGTAGTTAATAGAAAAGTGTTTGCGGTTTTCCCAATTGGGTTCCACGATAAAACATTGTGTTATAATTTTGTTTGTATTTTTGTAATACATAATTAACAAAAGTAAAAAATTTATAAAATTATTGTATCATTTATTTACCCCCCCCCCTCTCAGTGACAGGATCTGATCCTTCACGTAAATTCCAAAGGTTTCAAACGGGACCCATGGATAGTTGGTACTTTGCCCCGAGCTGCATGATGGAAGCTAGTGGATTTTCTCTATCTCGATGTCTATAGGTCAGAGATATTCCCCCCCAAGCTTCGTTTCATCCACTGACTCTTCTCCTAACACCAATTTTTATACCCAATAGACTCCTAGTTACTAATAGGAAAATTTTCACTAGAGGAAGAAAGAGGATCAACTGACATAGGCAGATGAAATGAAGGTTTACAAGATCTAGTGAAAGACTCGAATCAACATTTACGAGATCTGGAAAAAGACTCAAATCAACATTTAAGAGATCTAGCAAAAGACTCGACTCAACGGGAGAGGCAGTTGTTTCATTTTTTAACGAGCTTGACATAGGAAAAGAACTTTTCTCATGACTTATCGGTTCGATTCCCAAACCTCTGTTTCATTTTTTAGCGAGCTTGTCACAGAGAAGAAAACTATGCTTGCAAGGTAAGTTTCATTTTTACACAATCTTGAAACTAGAAAAACTATGCTTGAGGCCCTTTGTTTCATTTTTAACAAGCTTGACGCAAAAACGGGAAATCTGCTCGAACCTGGTTTCATTTTTTAACGAGCTTGAAATCAGAAAACAAATCATGCTCAATGACCTCTACTTGATCATGGCTTCCAAGAGGACAATTCCCTGGAAGGAATACATGTCAAGGGACAAACCTCAATCATGGATTCCAAGAGATCTTCACTAGATGGCAGAATCACACTCTGGAAGAAATACATGTCGAGGGCCGTGATAGGGGTAGGGATATCAGTCTCTAATATCCCTATCAAAGAGATCAACATGTCAACTACCGGATCTAAATCAAAAGAAGGGAGAGATTCCTTCTCATTCGGAGTTGAATGCATGGGACAGGTTGCCACATAATTGACCTGTGGCGGGGTGGATGTCGCTGGCATATAAGGACCGTTTAGGGAAGTCGGATGGTTGACCATCATATGAGGGACAATTAATGAAAGATGGTTTATGGTCACTATGTTTCCATTTTGAGGGAAACACATCATTCGAAATATGGTGGACACAAGAGCCTTCATAGCATAAACATAGTCTCGCCCGAGGAGCAAATTAAAATCCAAGGGGTTGTGGAATACCATCACATCAATATGGACAGTTTTCCCTCCTAAAGTAACAAGAAAATGAGGAAGGATCCCTAAAGGTTGACTAGCCCTTCTGTTAAAATCCAACACATCATGAATCATTGACACAAGCTGAGGAGAACCTAAATCTTGCCAAGCAATGGAGGATAAAATACCAACCGATGCACCTTCATTGACAATAGTCTAAGGAACATCCCTACCACAAACCTGAACAGTGATTTGGAAAGGTATATAGGAAGGGAGACGAGATTCTGACAGTGCACCCCAATCTAAAATAATGAACTCGTTACTCGGAGGGGGTTTCGTTGGGACAGGATAAGTGCCCCCTAGTCCATAAGAATATGTAGAAACAGGAAAGATATGAATGACATCCTCACTCTTCCTAGGAGGAGTGGGATCGACCAAGGGTGGTATTGTACCGACCACTTTGATTTCACTCTCCAAGGGGAGAGTGGGATCGATTGAAGTTGAAATCAGACTGATCACTTGATCAACTGGCTCAACTGATGATTGAACTAGATGGATCACATGATCACCTGGATTGACCAGTTCATCAACCAATGGCGGGTTGGGAGACGAAAGTGTTGAATTTTTGTCTTAAGAAGTAAATTAGATTAGTGTTCTTTTACTTTTAAACAATTAGCACAATAACTTCATTAAGGATCATTGAAAGAATAACATCCATAGGATACACAAGATTTACCTTGGGAAAAACCCAGCAAACTTCCTCGATATAGATTCAACAACCAAGAACAATGCCTCTCTCTCCAAGAAAGAACTAACAAAGCAGAAGATCATTTTCAAACCCTTGACTAGGGATGAGTAGCGCACCACATAACCAATATATACCCGAGAATTAGACCAAAATTCTCCACAACGTCACCTCCTAACTGCAGTAGTGTCTCCCTCTAATACTTGCACACTTCTCTTCTTAGCTACATAGCTTGTGTGTTGTGTGTTCAAATGAGGCACTATCCTCCCTTATAAATAGTAGTTTGGATAGCCTAAAATTAGGTCTAGGTCGACCTGTCACTTTATCCTTTTATTTTATATTTTACTTGTCAAGGCACAATAGGGCCAAATTTTACAAAGGCACAATAAGGTCGTTCTAACAAATAAAATATTAAAAAATTGCTTATGGTTTTGTCTTGGTCAAATACAATAAGAATATATTTCAAATCTACTCAAACTTCAACACTCCCTCTTAGCAAGGAAGGTGTTCTTCTTGTTAGAATATAAGTGGATGTGCTTGTTTTACCATTGACAATATCCTTGTCACCCAACCATAGGCCGAAGCCATCCTCCGAGCACCTTAACCTTGACAGAGAATCACTATGGAAGCAAACCCTAGGCTAGATATCCAAACAAAGGGTAGCACACCTTTCCCCAAGGATAGCGTGTCAACAAGAGCTGATCAGATAGTCCAAACCCTAGCCAAGAGATAGTCCAAGTGTAACTGCTAGTTGTAGCAGCTACAACAGCAGTTGTCCTCCAAACCTGTGCAGAAACTGGGCAACTGCATTGCGCACAAGTGTTGCTCTACAATTCTGAGAGTTCCTGCCAAAATAAGAACTGGTCTCCTGTATTTATACTAATTATGGCTAACTTCCTGGGCCGACTTGTCATTCTGGGTATCTGTCTGTTCAGTATATATTATTATTTCTGGTCGACTTCTTCTCTTGGAGGCTAATAACCTAATATAAATTATCTTCTTGAGCCGACAAGTCTTCTAGGGTTATTAGCCAACTCATTAGGGTTTCTTCTTGCTTCCCGGAGTATTATATCCTTGTCATGTTTACACGTGGAGGTAAATACATCCCGCAACTGCCATAATATCAACACTCCCTCCTAGCTAGGGAGGTATTACAAGTAATGGTCTTGAGCACAAAACATACCATTCACCCGGTAGCATCAACATAGTTATATAGACTAGATCATGAGCACCATCATCATCATCAACTGCATCATCTCTCAAAACCATACTCTATCTGAGTAATCAGACATGATGCTCACTCCACAGAGTGATACAAGAGCCATTCTTATAATCTAGAAGAGCAAATGTTCTGAACCATTTTCTGTCTGGAAAATCTATGTTCATCATTCATCTGGCTGATAATTATTTCCAATAAACTGTTGATAGTATTCAAGGCAATCAGAACAAAATAGAACACAATTGTGTCTATCCATAGTAGTACATAACTACAATCCAGTGGTACACTACCACACCAAGTAACACACAAGTACTTGATCAGCAACGTATAGTCACGAATAGTGGAACACATCCACCACAGTAGTATACATCTACTTTCATACAGTCTTCATAACAATCATCTGATATCAACTTGCACAGAAACAATGTTATGATATAAACTGAATCATCTGGGCCAATCTTTCAATCACATCTGTGAGATCTGAAAGAATATCTGCCCTCAGACTAGAACAATGAGATATCTTGACTATTCTTCTCAAGCAAGGAAGAATAATTGTCCTGTCTTATGAACCTGGACCATTCCCCACCCTGGGCCGTTCTTCCTACACTAGTCAAAGTGAACCCTAGAGAGAATGTATAAACCCTAAGGAATGTCTGTCCCTGATTGTTGAGCCTGGACCATTCCCCACCCTGGGCCATTCTTCCTACACTAATCAAAGTGCACCCTGGAGAGAATGTATAAACCCTAAGGAATGCATGTCCCTGATTGTTGAGCCTGGACCATTCCCCACCCTGGGCCATTCCTCCTACACTAATCAAAGTGCACCCTAGAGAGAATGTATAAACCCTAAGGAATGACTGTCCAGACCATTTCCTCTGTTAACTACAAGAGGAAAAGACTGTCCTGTATCAACCTCCAAAATGGACCATTCCTCATGTTAACTGTTGGAGCCGCCCTTGTTTTTTTTAGCCTGTCACAATTTTTATTTTGGTTCTTGAAATCTAAAGATGATTTTCTTTTTCCCTCCGAGATATTGAGACCTCTGAAACTTTGTCACGTGAGCAGCGACGATTATTCTACTCTCGAAACCAGTCCTACCTTTCGTAGAAATGTTTCCTCTTTTTGTTCTACTTCGGGATCTCGCAGGTCGGATACTATAACTCATGTAATTCACACGTCCCGAGTTACGAAACAGCCAAGTTGTTCTAAATTTCCACTCAAGACAGTAACGAGGGTAAAGTTTTCCCTAACTCATGATTAAGCGTCGTCGGGGTTTCGCGCCTCGGCGTTCGCCAAACCCAAATTTTTATTGTCACAGCCCCGAGATCCAAGAACGCGAGGTCCTTTTTGGATAACCCATGTCAAAGATTAAAGGCAAAATCTAACCGTGGTAAAAGTTGTTCTCGGCATTTCACCACTTGGCACTATCTTTTTCGAAAGTCACAGCGTCTAAACCCCGACTCGCGAAGTCACGATGTAATTATAACGTGGTTAATTAATCACTTAATCCAAGATTATCTTCCTTTTAATTAAGTCATGTTATCACGATCTCGCGGTTTCGCAGCTTGGCATGTAAATCTCCCAGAAACTTATCTTTGAAGCTCCGAGTCGCGATATGGCGAAAGTAATAATTATAAATTTAATCAAGCCCCAAATCGCGATTACCTTTAATTAAACCAAAATCGGTCTTCGCAGTCTCGGGAGTTAGAGATTCAAAATGTTAAAGAAAAATCCCCGATACAACGAGTGGCGATATATTGATTAACGTTGGCGAGATTGGATTAATTAAACTAAAACAAGACAGATCCCACGTTTCGATGCATGCAAGATTCACGAGGAAACCTTTTCACTCCATATGCCAACTGACTTTGAAAACCACCAAAAATTTATGACATTAATGAAGAAATAGGGTAAATCTATGAATATAAGATCGGATTTTTACGGCAACAATTTATTTCTAAATATGATTGGACAAGCTTGTTTTGAAAGGTACTGATTTTTCAAATATATGTAAGAGCTGCATTTCATTATAACAAATGCATTTTCATAGCACGCAAAGCTCATCACTTCTGAGTAAACTAGCTTCTGTATGTATACGCAGTTCTATCGCAGAAGAGCTAAAACGCAAGCTTCAGCCATGGCTCCCCGGAAAGCAGTAAAGGCGAATGTTGAGGTTGCAGGACAAGGCTCAGACAATGTCTCTGATACTTCGCCCCGAAGTATCGACTCGGTTCCTAACTGGTCATTTGTTTCAGACATTCTGCAATCAGAATTGGTGGATTATTTCGACGACTCCGACGACAACGAAAGAGATGATATAAACACCAAGTACAAAATAGTCATCCAATCCGGAATGCACAGAGTAGCAGCGAGGCCACGGTTGCTTCCATATTATGACATGGTCCGATGGGCGTTGGATCATGTGGACATACCGACCAGGACTATCATGGACGAGCAGAGAGTCACCATAGGGACTTTTAGGCCTGAGCATCTGCAAACCATGTATAAGCTACCCACGACGTCTGACTACACATATGGCGTTGAGTTCTTGGAGGAGTTCAAGAAGAAGGAGTGCACACGGTATGATAAAACCATGTCCAGTTTGATAAAGGATTGGGTTTCACGCACCGCAAAGTTCATATCTGATAACCACGACGTTTATTCAATCGCTTTGTTGGAACCACAGCATAAATATGTGGCCATGATGACGTGTCGGTTATATGGGAGAGAGGACACATCGTATTTTTTCCTTGCGTGGGTGCCTCTAATGTTTCGGGTCGCAGAAGGTTGTTCTTTTAATTGGGCAAAGATGTTTTCGGATAGCTTGGCCAATCGGGTCACAGAGTATCGGGAGCAGAATGAGAGTGGGAAGGCATCATCAATCTTCATGTCTGCGTACATTATGGACACAATTTGTTCTATGACACCATTTCCATTGATGAGCTGGAGTTGGACTCTGGCCGAAGACAAACCCATACATGTATATCATGCTAAATTATGGGAAAACAAAGCAGAAAATTTTGCATATGAAATTTTTAACTGGGTGATGGTGCCCCTGCATGTCGCCATTTTTGGTCACCCGCCACCTCGGATCTCGGACAGCATAGTAACAAATCTGAGCAGCATCGCAGATTGGTATGTAGAAGCAAAATTTTCATACCTCAGAGTTTTCGAGGCTTCTATTCCCCCGCATGCGCTGCCATTGTTCATTCCAGACAAGTTGGCTTGTCGCGAGGTTGTCCGGCAGACGGTAATTGGCGGTGTGAGTAAAGAGCTTAAAGGGTACTCAAAGAAGGTATGGTCGTCTTTTCCCATTCGTTTGAATTCTTATTCTTTATTAGATTTCGGGCATGCCAAAGCTGAGGCTGCAGCCCTGGAAGACCTAAATTTGGTCGCCATCGAATACAAGAAGCACGATCCACAGAGGGTCGTGAGCAATCATTTAGCTAACTGCGGGCTCAAGAGATTTGAGCATGAGAATTCACCCTCGGATGACATTTTTCGAGGAGCGAGGTCCTATGAAGAAATTCTAGCTCAGATTCAATCATTGGCACCTGAGGAAAGAGTCGA
>JASDQU011400554.1:22064-36635 GCA_032191745.1 Picea mariana | reverse complement strand
CCCCAGTGTTGATCAAATAGTTTTCCTTGGCCAATTCTATAAATTTGGTCATGTCGCGCATGTCATGATCCGCATATCTAAACTTTGGTACCTTCCCCAGCATGTCATCGAAAGTGAGGACTGCTTCTGGAGGAAATGGGAGGGTATTTTCCATATTGTCAAGGGTCTTTCTTTTATTCCCTACAACAAATGTTTTTGCCTTTGCTTCTTATGCGCCCTCTTCTTCCCCTATTGACTCTAGCCGGTCGGTTATGTCCTAGAATAGTAATTATTCTTATGTATGGGACTATTGCATTCCCACTATGTCATATGGTCTTGTAGGTGCCTCGAGGTTAGGCTTTGAAATCCCGTTTCTGGCCCTAGAGATATGCCCTATCTCTCCTTGCTGAGTTGTAGGGAGCTCTTCCTCAAGCTCCGTCGGGCTAATAAATTTTGGGTCCGAGGTGGTCACATCATTGAGATTGACTATATTATTTGGCTGCTACATACTCTCTTTTCACCTTTGGCTCTGTTGATTGATCAAGACCAACAGTCCTGGTGACCTAACTTCAACAGAGTCATCCTTTGCAACTATCACAACTTGGTTTGCTACTTTGTCAATTGGTAACTACGGCACGGGTTCTTTTTCTCGCTTTGAGCTAAAAATTTGCTAAGTGTTGAATAACTATATGATGTCCTTCTCTTATAGATCGGGTTAGGTTCACCTTTTAATTTTTTCATGCATTTGCGCTGACTTCAATTTTTACTGCATGTGGTCTTTTGAAATCTCTTGTGGTAATTTCTGTGAGTGACTTTTTTCAGTGTTTTTGTATTTTCGTTATTTTCTACTTATGTATTTCTTTTTCTTTATTTTTCTCCTTTTTATTGATTTTTGTCATTTTCTTCCCTATCTTATACTATAGTACACTATGTACATGATTTCTTGTTGCATTGTAACTGCTAATTGTTAGGGGGTCGACTGTCCATATACAATTTCAATCAAATCCCGTTGATCATTCCTTTAAGTTTTGTTCTTTATAGATCCTTTAAAAATACATGTCCCTCATTTGTGACAGTATTTACTTCATATATACCAATCCAATGCATTCTAAATTTCCCACGATGTTGGAAAAATTTATTGTTATATAGCAAGACTAAGTCTCCTTCCTTGAGATGTTTCCTCTTTATATGTCTGTCATGCCAAGGTTTATCTCTAACTTTATTTACTTCTTGGTGGAATCCTACCAAAATCCTATCCTCTTCCATTTGCATGAGTGGATTCAACCTTTCCTTTACTATGCCTCTTTCTGTCATATTGGTAATTGTCTCTACGCTCAGACTGGGTACTATAAATTCTAATGGCACCATTACTTCCTACGCATAAACCAATATAAATGGTGTATGTCCTATCAGTTTCTTACATGTGGTCTTGTATACCCATTGTTGGCATGGGGGCAGACCCAGGGTTCAACGCTTCAACAATGCACCAACAAAAACTTAACTATCAGCCCTTTCGGCAACACCTGCGAAGCAGATGAAGTCTCACTCGAGGTAGAGGTAGGGGTGGTTACAAGACTCAGATGTATGCAACCTAGTTGGGAAATAGATATATGATCACAACCCCTTAACATAGCACTTAGCCGGTGTCATTCATTAGTACTTAGCCTTTGTCTATAGCACAGATAAACACTAATTACAACGCATCGCAATATTCAACAAGATTTGACACATTCAAGCACGAAGAACATCAACATAGATCAGATCTAGCATCTTATTCACATCATTAGGCACTAAGATAATGTATTCATCTAAGCATACATCATTTCACTAAGAATTAACAATATGAACCACAAAAAAACCATAATGCACAAAGTAACCACAACAGATTATATATGTGGTTCACCCCCAGCCTAGGGCTATGACCACCAACTCTTCTTCTCTTTATTGTCTTCTATCAATCATCTACATGCATAGAGCCACAAGGTCCTACTCTACATAGGACAAGAGATCTTCATGCACTCTACGAGATCCTCCCTCCCCGAGTTAGGTTACAACACAAATCCCTACAAAATCCTCTTACATCCACTTGCACTTAGCTCAGCAAGTATCCAACACAACATGCATAAAGCATTCACAACTATTACTCACACTTAGCACAACATCACACAAATGCCTATTTTCTCCTCTCTTACATTTCCTAGACATCTATTTATACATTAAAAAAGGGCCTAGACATTGCTAAACCCATGGGCCGACATCCCCATACTCGTTACATAAGACCAACACCCAAAAATCCCTAAACAAGGGGTCGGGATCCTGCGATCTCTGCTTCGATTTTCACTTCACGTTTGACATCTTGTCGAAGTCCCAAAATAGGTCAAACCTTACCAAGGATCTCCAAAACTTAGTCAAGGGCCAACAGGCCCCCAACACTCACCTGTGACTCGTCCCGAGTTGCTCTAATATGGGTAGCTCCTCCTTAAAAGCCTTGAGCCTGGCTCGAGTTGCTTCAACCTCTTGCTTCGTCAAGGCCTATTGCTTGGAGAACTCTTGAATAATTGCCTCATTCACAGGTTCCTCTAAGTGTTGGTATACTGAAGTGACTACTTGTTCCAACTCTGATCCTGATCCTTCAATCTCCTCAAACAGTTGGTAAGCTTCATGTTGGACTGGTTGGAGCCTCTGAGTCACTTCCATGACTTTTCTCTATATGGTGTGGACCTGTAGCTGAGTAGTGCATTGTCCTTGGGATCTTTTCATTCTTTCAATTGCTGACAAGAGCTTCAACTACGCCTGTATTGTCATCTCTTGTTGCTTTTCCTCCTCGAGCTATGACTCCAGTGTCTTCAATTTAGGGTCCTCAATAAGTCTCTCATAATGATGCACACTTCTACTGCTAAGTTGTTTACATTCCAAAGCTAATGCTCTAATCCTCTCAATTGCACTCCAGGCAGTGGCTTCTCTTTGGTCTCACATGTCCTGTGGAGTACTTGGTACTATTTGTAGCTCTAGCTCTGCTATCCTCTGTTGAAGCTATTGGATGGCTTCAGCAAGCTTCACTAGTTGATGCTCCACTAGGTATTCATCCTTTTTCTCTAAGCTCATCATAGAGAGAAGTTCTCTGCTAACTACTTCTTTTAATCCAACCTGCTCCACGAGAAGTCGTTCTTTCTCATGCTAGATTTGTGCTTTCTCCTCTTTGAACTTTTCTTTGAGGTCATCCTTCTCTTGCTGCGCAACTCAACGTTGTTGTATCACTTCCTCTTGTGCTTTCTTCAGGGCCATTGTGGCCTATTTTGTTTCTTCTTGTGCACAATGAGGGCAAGATTTAGTCGCATCAACTATTCTGCGGTGTTGGGTAGGCTCATATCCCAACTCTGGTTCTTCTTATGGTGGGGGCCTAATGGACACTGCACGGTTGGAGTGAAGGGATTTTCATACCCCTATCAACTCTGCTTCAAGCATTTCATACATTGTCTATTGCTTGGATTCATTTCTCTGAAAAATATCTTCTAAGGCATTCGATACAGCTACGATGATGAATTCAAAGTTATCAAGCATAAGCACAGTCTGTAGCTTGGTCTTACTAGCTTTTGACTTCTTCTGTGATGTGGGTTTCATGGGAGAAACCTTTCTTTTGTTAGACGATTATGCATCATCAGGGGGATTCTGTGGTGGTGTTACATCGCCTTACTTCTTCTGATCTTCTTTTCCATTGTTCTCTTCTTTATCTACTTCATCATCACCAACTCCTCAAGGTTATTCTAAAGCAGTTTCTTCTGATGCACTGCTCAGCTGCTGGACCTCTTATGTATTCTTCCTTTTGCTAGTTCTAGGTGTATCATGCCCTTCATGAATGACAACCAGGATTTTGATTAGTTTGAGATCAAACAGTTTTGTGGGGTCGACAATGATAAGGAGCTCTATAGTCCATTCCTTAGTTATTTCTTCTAGGTCCTCCTCTGTGAGTTTGTAATAACTCTACAATACTTCTTTGTGTACATCTATGGGTGCAGTGATGTAGATAAAATGTCTATCTACATGGAACTTCACAAATGACCTGAACCTGTGCAGGGTGTTCAGCATCATACGAGGGACAACCTCAATATCCCTCTTTAACTACACATAGTAGGTGTGGAACACCGCATTTGACTGCCAGTTTTTTCCCATATCGCTTGAATACCTTATGGACTAGCTTACCAGAAATCAACTGGCAAGCGAGGCGTACTGCACCATTCTGGATGGAGGATACCTTGTAGCCTCGATTCCCCTTCTCCACATCATCATATGTATCTTTAATCTTATGTGCCAAGGCGCAATATGCATCCTTTCTAGGGTAAAAGACTTGCGGGTCTGGTCCCTACATGCTCAATCCGGTGATCCGATGGATCAACTCTGGGTCTACGGTGATGCATCTGTCTAGCCATAGGTAGCCTCCATGGAATCTCCACAACAAGATATTAATGCACACGTTAACCTCCTGGTGCCTTCCAAAATGGGGTATTTTCATCACGTTCATAATAGTGGATTGTACGAGGTCCATAGTCCATGGTTGGGGGATTATCCTCTACTTCTTCCCCTTTGTCCTAGTCAAATAAGTTTGAGGAGAAAGCATGTTGAATTTATTGTGATCCCCTAGGTTGAATTCGTTGATCTTTAGTGTCATGATCTTATTCGACTGAGTCTTTCATGTGCGTATCCCCATCAGGAGGTACGTAGTGACCAAGGTGTAGTTGAATTCCCTAGGGACACTGTCATGATTCACTGCGCCAACCACAGGAGAGATGTAATCGGGCAGGATGGATAGGTCTAAATTCACATTTTCCAAGTCATCTCAATGCTTGGTTCTTGTCTCGGTCGTAGCTCGGGATGGTCTGGATCTATGAGCAGTCGACAGGGAGGCTTGCACTCCTCTCGTCAATGAATCTTGAATTGTGATAGACATCACATTCTCATCCATAATGTCGTTTAGAACTATTTCGAAAAAAAAATCTATGGTGTTGAGTTCATCCGACATGCACGCATGAGATCGGATAACTCATATCAATGAACAAATGATCAGTGCAATAAAACAGGTAGCGAAGTCTCACTAAGAACATCACAGTAACAAAGAGTTCTCTTATTGTCTTAGATACAATTCATGAAAGTTTTCTTGGTGCAACAGTCGATGGAATAAGTAGACAACAACGTAACAGATCCCTCCAATGGACAAGAGACCTCCATCAATGCAGTTTTGTCTGTTACGAAGCGGTCCCAACGATCTGATGTCGATATTCCTGATCATAATTGTTGTTCTAATTGTTTAGGAACGACAATCTAATGGTCATAGTGCCTCTAACGGTTATATTTCTCTACCATGGCGAAGGACCAATTTGAGTTTCTCTAATATTCCAGCGAAGTTCAAATTATGGAGACCTTCCTTTTGCAAAGTCTTCTCTGGAACTTTCTGTAATTTCTCTAACTTTTCTTTCTTCTTGCTAAGCTTTCTATCCTTCTTCCTTGTGATCTGTGTCTCAATATTCCTCTTTCCATTCTGATTCTTATCTCCTCTTGGCATAGGAACTTCACGATGGTGATGGTCTTTACTAGGTTTCAAGGGAAATACTTCTTCTTTGTCTGGGGTAGGTTCTCTACTCTTTTGTACAGACAGGTGTTTCAAATTTTCTTGTGTTCTTTCAACTTCGACATCCATATTTCTAGGCCTCAGTAGATTCAACTAGTTTTCTCGTTCTTCCAGTAAGTGTGCTATGCTCTTAGCCATGAATGCTTTTAGTTCTTGTTTTTTCTGTTCTAGAGCTTCCTCTTATTTTCTTTGGATCTGATATTTCTCAATCCATGTTTTTCCTAGTAGTATAGCAAATGGAGCATTGTTCTCAATAAATTTAACAACCTCAAATTCTTCTTATGTCAAAGTGCCATGAGCACTCATAGATGTCTGGGTAAGTCTTCCATGTAGGGTTATCAACTTTCCTCTAAATAATCCTATTCCTCCCAATGAAGGAATCATAGCAGGATTTCCTAAAATTTCCCAAGTTCTTTCTGTCATAATATTCACCCACGTTTCCTCATCTAGGACATAGTCCATGCCGAAGTCTTATATTCTTTTTTCTATGCACTCTTTCTCTTTGAATATCTCTAATAAGTTGTTATTTCTGTGATCATTCAGGGTTTCTTTCATTTGTAGTAATACAGTCTCCGATTCTCTCTGGGGTTCTTCCATGGTCTCAGTTTCTTGGCCTTCCTCATGGTTTTCTTGTCTCATATTCATTCTTTCAACCTTATCAATCATTCTAGGGAAATCAAGAATGTCATGGTCCATATATTTACAACAAATACAACTAGGTATTCTACCAAGGCATTCCTTAGTAATGTGTCCCAGTCTTCTGCAACTATAACAAAGAATTAATCTTCTCTTTCAGTTAAATGATCCCCAAACTTTCTTGCACTGCGCACTAGGACCATTGTGGCTAACATGCAGAAAATTCTTCCTAAGATCTTGCATCCATTTGTTAGTCCAAACATTCTTTCTATGCATAGGAATAACATATCTTTCATTATTTCTATTAGATCTACTCATACCAAAGATACCTAAATCCATACTTTCGAGAAAAAAAAAAGTCCACTTATCTTACCTTTAACAAAGAACATAACTTTCAGATCTTACCTCTTTAATTAAAAAATTTCACTTTACCTTTATCAGAGAACAAATCTTTCAAATCTTACCTCTTTTCTTTAGATCTGCCTCCTCTCTTAGTACAGAACTATGCTAAAAGCAATAGATCTATGCACAGATATTTCATTCTTTTCCTCAGTTCCCGTCAATCACAATTTCATTTCCCGAAAACAGAACCATTTTTTGGCACGGGGGAAGACCCAGGGTTCCACGCTTCAAAAATGCACCAAAAAAACCTTAACTACCATCCCTTTCGACAACACCTGCGAAGAAGATGAAGTTTCACCTGAGGCAGAGGTAGGCATGGTTGCAAGACTCAGATTTCTGCAACCTAGCTGGGACACAGATCCGTGATCACAACACCTTCGTCTACAGTGAAGATAAACCCTAATTACATTGCAGTGCAGTATTCAACAAGATTCGACACATTCAAGAACTAAGAAAATCAGCATAGATCAGATCTAGCATCTTATTCACATCATAAGCCACTAAGCTATCATATTCATCTAAGCATACATCATTGCACTAAGAATTAACCATATGAAACAGAAAGCAACCATAATGCACAAAAAAACCACAACACAGGATATACGTGGTTCACCCCCAGCCTCGGGCTATGTCCACCAACTCTTCTTCTCTTTATTGTCTTATGTCAATCATCTACATGCATAGAGCCACAAGGTCCTACTCCACATAGGACAGGAGATCTGTGCGCACTACACGAGATCATCCATCCTGGAGTTAGGTTACAGCACAAATCCCTACACAAGCCTCTTACATCCACTTGCATGGATCTCAGTAAGTATCCAACACAACATGCATAAATAATTCACAACTATTACTCGCACTTAGCACAACATCACATAGATTCCTATTTTCTCCTCTCTTACATTTCCTAGACATCTATTTATACATTACAAAAGGTCCTAGACACGGGTAAAGCCATGGGATAACTTCCCCATACCCATTAGATAATCCCAACACCCAAAAATCCCTAAACAAGGGGTCGAGATCCCGTGATCTCCGCTTCGACTTGTGCTTCGCCTTCGACAGCCTGTCAAAGTCCCAAAATAGGTTAAACTTGATGAAGGATCTCCAAAACTTGGTCAAGGGCTAACACCGTTTATACTGCTGGTATTTTTAAGTCCCAATCATCCTTGTTGACATGACATATATTTGTGAAAGCATTCTCCAGGATCTTATTGAAATCTTCTACTATTCCATTTTCCTAAGGATGGTATGGTGTACTCTTCTGGTGGTAGAATTCAAACTCCTCATTAATAGCCTTGATAGTATTTTTGATAAAGTGAGTAGCTTGGTCACTTATCAAAATTCTTGGACATCCAAATCTGGTAATCACTTGCTCGAACAAGAAGTGTGTTATTGTCTCTGTGCTGTAATATTTGATCAGTGTTTCTTCTTCCCATCTTGTTAAGTATTATGTTGCAGTAATGATATATCTTCCTCCTGACCTTTTTATTGGTGGGTATATTGGCCCAATAAAGTCTATTCCCATTTTTCAAATACCTGCAAAGCTACTTGTGGTTTCAGAGGCATCTCATCCCTTCTGTTAGTTTTCCCAGCCCTCTGACAGACATCACATGTCCGACAATATTCCTTGGCATCTATATGTATTCTTGACCACCATATTCATGCACACAATACTTTCTTCATGGTATCTTTTACTGCATAAGTTTCTCAAGCTATTCCCTCATGAGCTTCTTCCAAAATTTCAGGCCTTTCATGCTCTAATACACACCTTCATAAAATGTTATCTGCACCCATTTTATATAAGTTTCTTGCAATCAGTTGATAGTTTGCAGCTCTGACTACCATATTTTTTGGGTTCTCATGTTCAAATGAGAAGGTTACTATAAAATTCTCTTGTAATTTTGACCATTCTATAGTACCCTTACGCATCTCCAGGTCTACATACCCATTTTCTGGAATTCCTTCGAATGTATGGATGAAGTGATGAGGCCATTCTTCTGGTGGTATCATCCTCCATTGCGTTCTATACTTCTCCAAGTTTTATGTTGTTGTTTCTTTCCCATCATACCTTTGGATTTTATTGTTGCCTTGTTCTACATCGAATCTAGTGTGTAGTAACTATTTAGATTGGTACTAGTCCTGAATTGTTTCTTTATGCGCAACCCACCATCTTGCAGGTGTATCCTTGAGTGAAATATATAGGGATAAAAGTATCTGATTTTCTTACACTTCTTCTTCATACTATATGATGAATTATTCTAAATAATTTACACCATGGAAACTGGGAGGTTCCCTTATCTCTATACTGACCCATCTTACTGTGCAGTCTATTCTTCCACACCTTCTCATGTAAATTGAACGTAATCATTGCTGCCAGTTATCTATCCCTTTATCTGAGTTAGAAGATCATGATGTGATGGTTCTCTAGCTAATTAACCCATCTGCATTTGGGTTAATATAATCTTCTTCATGTGCGGTAGCTCTGTACAATTTGTTTCCTCTAGATCTAGATAGGTGGGTTCTACAAACCTTTCTCCTTATGATGGATCTGGTGGTGCAATGAATCTATATTCTATGGATTCAAATGTCATTTTCCTTGTATTCAAATTAATTATGTCTTGTTTATCAAATTCCCAATCCAATCCAACCAATCTTGGATATGATGTTGTTCCATCTACTATCTCTATTACTTCAAAATCTTCCTTAGTGCACACTCCATCCAAATCTACTATGACACCTTTTATCCTTCCAATCGATATAACTATGTGTTTATTTGATAATTTCAACTAAACATGTGAGTATCCTAGTGTTGGATCTCCCATACACTTCCATGTCTTCTTAGGTAAAAAATTTACTTCAAAACCTATTTCTAGTATAATATCCCCCATATTGAAATCTCCAATGTTGGAATTCAGTCTGAATTCTTTTCGTCTCCTCCTTCTTGTATGGAGGTTATTGACTGTTTTGTTCTCTAACTTCCCCTCCACCTCTGTGTTACATATTTATATAATATTTTGCAAAAATTTAACAGAGGATGGATCATTCAGTATCTTAACAAAGGATTGAAGAAAATTCTTTATGGTACTTAGTTTCCCTGTAGGTTGTGCTTCATTGGTGTGGTCTATTGATGAAGGCATATCATACATAGGAGAGTTTTGATTTTTATACACAACTGATGTAGACGTAGTTTTCTGCTTGAGAAACTCTTGTCTGGCCTCCTTTAATGTTTCCTTTTCTTTCTACGCATCACATCACTTTGGTGGTTTTGTATTCTTCTTCACCCATTGGCATTGTGATGGATATATTCATATTGCGTGAGCTCCTATATTGGCTCCTATGCGCATGAATATGTTGATGTTTCTTCCATCATCCCTTACTTATGCAGAGATCCAATGAACATTATGATTTTTCTAGTTCCTCTTTTCTTGAATTTTTCCCAAGAGTGTTGGGCATTCCTTTGTATCATGGTTTGTTGCACAATAGTACATACATGTCATGGGTGGAAGTGGACAATGCCTTGCATAATGTCATGGTTGTTGGTAGTTGTGGCACACTACTAGACCTCTTCCTCTTCCAAATCTTCCTCTACCTCATCCTCCGCCTCTGTATCCATTTTGATCTCCTCATGGTGCATTGTACTAAGGCACTTGATTATACTATGTGGGGTTATACTATGGTTGCACGTTATTATATTGTGGTTGTGCAGTGTTATATTGTTTCTATGCAATGTTGTATGGAGGTGGTCCCTGGTTAAACCGAGGTGCAACTTTCCTTGTCATCAGTTTTGCCTGCACCCTATATGTATCTGAATTTGTTTCCCTCATCATCTCCATTGTCCTACAATCTTTATCATCATGGCCCACTAACCTGCAAATATTTCAATATGAGCTATTGAGTACTATCTTGTACTTCTGCATCATTAGATAATGATATGGATTATGCCCATTGTTGGTGTATAAATATGTTCAATATATATCTTACACTCATTTAAATATCAATACATGATTCATAATCAAAAGAGTTGTTACACTATATGTGTCGAGAACAGGTAACCTACCCAAGTCTGCTGCGTATAGGATATAATTAGTAACATAAAAGAATTTGTTTCGAAGATTTCTAAATACTTCAAACACCCTTGAACTTAGAAGAGAAAACTGATAATGAAACTTAAACAAACAACTAATCAAAGAGATTCTATCCTAGAGAAACAAGTCTGTTCATTTCAGGATCATGAATTAAAGGGATGAAATTAAGAAGCTTGTCTCCTATAACAGTCAAAACAGAAAATAACAATCAACTCCAATCACTTTTGAAATCAAAATAAACTCCAGCTTCATGTAATTCGAACAAACCAGTACAAGGAATATTTAGTCACTATTGCATTTGGGTCAAATTCCGACGATGCGTTCGACGCAATTGCCACTTTCTATTGTCGAAATACCAACAAACCTTAGACCCCCTCAAACGTTGTTTCACATGATGTCGTTTTTTTGACGACTTAGTTTTCGTCTATATTGTGACATTTCAAACGTGGCAAGAGAGACGTTGCAAACGTGGCAAGAGCGACGTTTCAAACATGGCAAGAGAGACGTTGCAAATGTGGCAAGACCGACATTTCAAACGTGGCAAGAGAGACGTTGCAAACATGGCAAGACCAACGTTTCAAACGTGGCAAGAGAGATGTTGCAAACGTGGCAAGAGAGACGTTGCAAACGTGGCAAGACCGATGTTTCAAACGTGGCAAGTGAGACGTTGCAAACGTTGCAACTGAGACGTTTCAAACGTGGCAAGTATGTCCATTCTTGTCATGCCCAAAATGCAGTATGTCCAAGAGATTCATAATCCCTGAGTTATACGGCCCAGTAATCCACTACACGGGCTATAACACTAGTCTTCCTAGTGGTCCAATCTCCCCAGTGTTGATCAAATAGTTTTCCTTGGCCAATTCTGTAAATTTGGTCATGTCGTGCATGTCATGATCTGCATATCTAAACTTTGGTACCTTCCGCAACATGTCATCGAAAGTGAGGACTGCTTCTGGAGGAAATGGGAGGGTAGTTTCCATATTGTCAAGGGTGTTTCTTTTATTCCCTACAACAGATGTTTTTGCCTTTGCTTCTTATGCGCCCTCTTCTTCCCCTATTGACTCTAGCCGGTCGGTTATGTCCTCGAATAGTAATTATTCTTATGTATGGGATTGTTGCATTCCCACTATGTCATATGGTCTTGCAGGTGCCTCGAGGTTAGGCTTTGAAACCTCGTTTTCGGCCCTAGAGATATGCCCTATCTCTCCTTGCTGAGTTGTAGGGAGCTCTTCCTCAAGCTCCGTCCAGATAATCAATTTTGGGTCTGAGGTGGTCACATCCTTGAGATTGACTATATTATTTGGCTGCTACATCCTCTCTTTTCACCTTTGGCTCTGTTGATTGATCAAGACCAACAGTCCTAGTGACCTAACTTCAACGGAGTCATCCTTTGCAACTCTCACAACTTGGTTTGCTACTTTGTCAATTGGCAACTAGGGCACAGGTTCTTTTTCTCGCTTTGAGATAAAAATTTGCTAAGTTTTGAATAACTATATGCTTTCCTTATCTTATAGATTGGGTCAAGTTCACCTTTTAATTTTCTCATGCATTTGCGGTGACTTCAATTTTTACTGCATGTGGTCTTTTGAAATCTCTTGTGGTAATTTCTGTGTGTGACTTTTTTCAGTGTTTTTGTATTTTCGTTATTTTCTACTTATGTATTTATTTTTCTTTATTTTTCTCCTTTTTATTGATTTTTGTCATTTTCTTCCCTATCTTATACTATATTACACTATGTACATGATTTATTGTTGCATTGTAACTGCTAATTGTTAGGGGGTCGACTGTCCATATACAATTTCAATCAAATCCCATTGATCATTCCTTTAAGTTTTGTTCTTTATATATCCTTTAGCAATACATGTCCCTCATTTGTGACAGTATTTACTTCATATATACTAATCCAATGCATTCTAAATTTCCCACGATGTTGGAAAACGTTATTGTTATATAGCAAGAATAAGTCTCCTTCCTTGAGATGTTTCCTCTTTATATGTCTGTCATGCCAAGGTTTATCTCTGACTTTATTTACTTCTTGGTGAAATCCTACCAAACTCCTATCCTCTTCCATTTGCATGAGTGGATTCAACCTTTCCTTTACTATGACTCTTTCTGTCATATTGGTAATTGTCTCTATGCTCAGACTGGGTACTATAAATTCTAATGTCACCATTACTTCCTACGCATAAACCAATATAAATGGTGTATGTCCTATCAGTTTCTTACATGTGGTCCTGTATACCCATTGTTGGCATGGGGGCAGACCCAGGGTTCAACGTTTCAACAATGCAGCAACAAAAACCTAACTATCGGCCCTTTCGGCAACACCTACGAGGCAGATGAAGTCTCACTCGAGGTAAAGGTAGGGGTGGTTGCAAGACTCAGATGTATGCAACC
Source organism: Picea mariana (assembly GCA_032191745.1). Taxonomy (NCBI): domain Eukaryota; kingdom Viridiplantae; phylum Streptophyta; class Pinopsida; order Pinales; family Pinaceae; genus Picea; species Picea mariana. The sequence goes on along the minus strand of JASDQU011400554.1, from coordinate 23,510 downwards.
TAGTTGGAAAACAAATCTATGATCACAACACCTTAACAGAGAACTTAGCCGTTGTCATTCATTAGTACTTAGCCTTTGTCTACAGCACAGATAAACAATAATTACAATGCATCGCAATATTCAACAAGATTCGACACATTCAAGCACTAAGCACATCAACATAGATCAGATCTAGCATCTTATTCACATCATTAGGCACTAAGCTAATGTATTCATCTAAGCATACATCATTTCACTAAGAATTAACCATATGAACCATAAAAAAACCATAATGCACAAAGCAACCACAACACATTATATATGTGGTTCACCCCCAGCCTAGGGCTACAACCACCAACTCTTCTTCTCTTTATTGTCTTCTATCAATCATCTACATGCATAGAGACACAAGGTCCTACTCTACATAGGACATGAGATCTTCATTCACTCTAGGAGATCCTCCCTCCCTGAGTTAGGTTACAACACAAATCCCTACAAAATCCTCTTACATCCACTTGCACTTAGCTTAGAAAGTATCTAACACAACATGCATAAAGCATTCACAACTATTACTCGCACATAGCACAAAATCACAAAAATCCCTATTTTCTCCTCTCTTACATTGCCTAGACATCTATTTATACATTAAAAAAGGGCCTAGACATTGCTAAACCCATGGGCCGACATCCCCATACCCGTTACATAAGACCAACACCCAAAAATCGCTAAACAAGGGGTCAGGATCCTGCGATCTCTGCTTCGATTTTCACTTCACGTTTGACATCTTGTCAAAGTCCCAAAATAGGTCAAACCTTACCAAGGATCTCCAAAGATTAGTCAAGGGCCAACAGGCCCCCAACACTCACCTGTGACTCGTCCCGAGTCACTCTAATATGGGTAGCTCTGCCTTAAAATCCTTGAGCCTGGCTCGAGTTTCTTCGACCTCTTGCTTCGTCAAGGCCTCTTGCTTGGAGAAATCTTGAATAATTGCCTCATTCACAGGTCCCTCTAAGCGTTGGTATACTGAAGTGACTACTTGTTCCAGCTCTGATCCTCATCCTTCAATCTCCTCAAACAGTTGGTAACATTCATCTTGGACTGGTTGGAGCCTCTGAGTCACTTCCATGAATTTTCTCTATATGGTGTGGACCTGTAGCTGAGCAGTGCATTGTTCTTGGGATCTTTTCATTCTTTCAATTGCTGACAAGAGCTTCAACTACGCTTGTATTGTCGTCTCTTGTTTCTTTTCCTCCTCAAGTTATGACTCTAGTGTCTTCAACTTAGGGTCCTCAATAAGTCTCTCATAATTATTCACACTTCTACTACTAAGTTGTTTACATTCCAAAGCTAATGCTCTAATCCTCTCAACTGCACTCCGGGCAGTGGCTTCTCTTTGGTCTCACATGTCCTGTGGAGTACTTGGTACTATTTGTAGCTCTAGCTCTGCTGTCCTCTATTGAAGCTATT